>JAIPRK010001389.1:0-60271 GCA_025469195.1 Chaitophorus viminalis | reverse complement strand
TTCTCTAATGTGGAATTGATTTTCCAGTGAGAGGATTTCATCCCAAGTGTACAATTTGCAAGGATGTTATAAATGATATCAAACATAAGATCAAGAACTCAAAGATTGAAGTAAGAACTGCAAGAAAATAAAAATTTGATGAATATCTTTAATATTAATGTATTATGTAATCCATTACCCAACAAGGACAAATGCATAACCTTTGTGGAGTAATACACAGATAGGCTTATCAACACTTTATAATAGATGATGTCAAAAATGAAAATGTCTGTAAATATTGTGAATTCAAAAAGTTGTCCTTTAACCATATTATATATATATATTAATATAATTAAATGAATATTGCTTAGATTAATAATAATATGAACTGAATTTTAGAATCAAATAAGTTGAAATCTTTTTTTTTTTATATATTTAAGATCTCTACATGTAACTATGAAATAAATAAATATATATATATATACAATAATTATAAAAAGAAATGCATATATTTATTATATTTTTAAGTGAATAATAAACAAAAAATTGTATACCCTAAAATTTATGTACTCGAAATTAAAATATTTCGATTGATATAATTAAAATGAAAAAAGTTGATATTAAAAAAAAAAAAATCCAAGTTTATTTTGTCTTTATCAAATAATAAAAAGTCTTATGTCATGCCATAAGGTTTTATACCTCCAGCACTTGTACTAAAGTAGCAAATGCAATCAGTTATAATATATGAGGTATAAAATTAATTAAATTATTTTCCAAGGCAAAAGAACAAATCAATTAAGAAAATCATATTACATAGCTTAAAAATTAAAAATAAATGTTTTACATCTTAATCAAAGTCTTTTACAGCAGGGAATTTTACTGTGGTTTTTGAGATCCCTTTTTGCCAATGAGGGACTTGTGTATATGAGGAATAACACCTGAAAAGTAAAGAAAGAGGTAAGTAGACTGTAGATAATAATCTGTTATTTTCATAATTATATTACCTCCTCCAGCAATTGTTGCTCTGATGAGTGTATCTAATTCTTCATCTCCTCTTATGGCAAGCTGTAAATGACGTGGTGTGATACGCTTCACTTTTAAATCCTTGGACGCATTACCAGCCAACTCAAGTACCTGTATTTAATCAATAATTATTTAAAGTAATTATAAATGTATAATTCTTTAAAGGATTTTACTTCAGCAGTCAAGTATTCTAAAATGGCAGCACTGTATACAGCAGCTGTAGCTCCAACACGGCCATGACTTGTTGTACGATTCTTTAAATGACGGTGAATTCTGCCTACTGGAAACTAAAAAACAATAAAATTTCAGAACTAGAAAATAGAAATTGTTTAAATTTTACATATAGAAGAATGTCCATAATAAGCACAGCCATTAACAATTTATGTGCATACATTTGAATTAAATTCCTATGTAAATACAAACAATTTTATTTAAAAAGAAAGTATTTTTAAATAATTATATTGTTTATATGCTGTCAAATAGCAATTGACTATATATTATAGTAAATCACACTATTAATAAAACCTAGAGGTTACACTTAAAAAAAAAATTACTTAATTTACTGAAAAAATTAAGATTTAAAATAAATAGGTAAACTATAAATTCATACACTATTACTAATTTCTGTTTTAAACATCTTAAATGCTTTGAGAATCTCATAGCTTGAATGGGGAGTATACCATCTGGTTTAATAAATTTAATTCTTTAGTACCCGATAGTTATTGCTCTGTATATGATTATATTAAAATAAATTGTTAGTTGCGATGTAGACTACTATTACATTTGAAGAAAAAATTATTAAAAATTGTGAAATAACATACGACAAGAAACTTGATTTTGTTCATAAAATGCAAAACTAATAGCAGTATTCTCTTCTATAATCATAAATCACACATTTTCTTATTGACAATAACAAACGTTAACCTAAGGTTGCCGCCTATAATATTTTTCCAAGTACTTTAAACTACATATTATTCAATAAAATATGCTAAAATACTTTATTTTATAATATTAACTATTTTTTTTTGATGAATAATTCATATAGTAAATGGCAAGGTTTATTTAAAATTTAACAACTAGAAAATAACGACTTTTCTCAAGAGAATATTAACAAAATTGTTAGTTTTAAATATAGCATTACTCAGACATCAATTACTGTGAAAGAATATTTTCGACAATAAACATGAAATATAGAAAAGAGAGAAATAAATAAAGTGTAATTAATTATGATTAACATTTACTAAAGACAAAAATTACTATAAGCGGCTAGATGTGATAAAAATTATAAATTTAAAAATAATAGAACATTGTAATTTTGTTAAATAATATGTTAATAAAAAGTATTATTGAATATTGTTATGTTAAAAATATTAATATAAGATTAAATTGTAATAGTTAACTTTATCCTATCATGCATTTTATTTAAATAAAATTTGTTTCTAATTCAAAAAAAGAATGTATACCTAGTTCCTTAATAGATTATGATTATTTATTTTTAATAAATTAATGCTTTTAGAATATTATTATGCGAGTTGCTTATTATAGTTCCTTACAAACAAATGTATGTACCTAAAAACAAGAAAAAAGTCTACTGGTTACAACACATGATAATATACTCAATTTTAAAAACAATAAGGTGGCAACCCTGAATTTACCCCAATATAATACAATAATGAAACAATGACATATTTATACTTAATTCACATACAGAAAATAGAATATTTTAGAGGAGATAATCTATGAATGTATAAATTGAAATACTAAAATATCTGGAGCCACAGTTTTTAACCTTTAAAAGTATCAGCTCCACCTATAAGATTTGAATGTGTTTACGTACCACTTGAGATTAAAGAGGTTTAATTATTAAATAATTAATACTAATAATCATTTTAGTTTTTTTTTGTTAACTAATTGCTCCAATAACCACTGATAAGTACATAATAGATAGAGAATCACTGCTCTGGAGAGCCTAAACTATGAATGTATTGTCATTTCTAAGATATCTTGATAAAAAACAAAATTCTAATGGGCCGTCATTAAATAACAACATACTATGTACTTTAAAATATGATTGCAGTCAAAGCAACGAAAATGTTAACACAGGACAGAAAAATAAAGTACAATCGAAAGGCATTGGCACAATAGACGCAAGCAAAACGATCCTGAAAATAATCTAATGTTCGTTTTGAGCGACTTAACGATCGAAAGATTAATGAAGTGGGGGGGAGGATAACGGTTAGCCCGCATCAATAGCGCACTACATTATTACAGTAGATAATATGAAATTTGAATATTTATGGTAACGATTATTGTAAACAATGTAAACGGAAAAAAATTTAAATAAAAATGAGGTATTTACCTGTAATCCAGCCCTGGCAGACCTGGACACCGCTTTAGCCTTGGATTTACCGGAATCTTTACCTGCTTTGCCACCAGCCTGAAGTATAAAAATAAAAACGGTTAAACACAATCAAATCAGTTTTAACAGAAGACCGCTTGTCGAACGAGCGAAGGCGCACGCGCGGCGAACGACAGGTTATAAGAAATAATACCGATACATCGGCTGCGAGACTGAAAGAGCGGCAAAAAAAAAAAATATCAAAAGGGTATTAATGAAAAATTGCATAAAACGTCGCGGCATTCTCTTAACGTACCATGTCAAAGTCGGTGGTCTACAATCTCAACAG
Source organism: Chaitophorus viminalis (assembly GCA_025469195.1). Classification (NCBI taxonomy): domain Eukaryota; kingdom Metazoa; phylum Arthropoda; class Insecta; order Hemiptera; family Aphididae; genus Chaitophorus; species Chaitophorus viminalis. Next base: position 56,582 of record JAIPRK010001389.1, on the reverse strand, counting down.
TAAATGCGTAAAAATACACAAAAGTGCGAAGCGAACGCTTCACGTTTGCAGCGCGCGTAGGAACTCTGTAGGTTTATATCCACGGACGTAGCACGCGTTGCGCTGGTTGAAGCAGCGTGCGATGCGTAAACGATAACGATATTAAACGGTGGACACGTCGATCGCGCAAGTGAGACTCAACGTAAATGCTCGCCGAGGGGAAAACAATATAAAAAAAAAAAAAAAAAACCGTTGAGAAAATGAACGAATAGTAACCGACCGCACGTTTACACGGAGAATGCAGTAGCAGCAAACACCGCGTCCGAGAATACAATGCACGCACGCACACCAACATAATCGGCGGGCAAACGGACGCACGCGCTCGCACACCGACACACACACAGTCCGTCTCTCTCACACACACGCGCGCGATCGCGCCCACACGTAAACGTACGAACGGGTGCACACGCACACACAGACGAGGATATCACACGCACGCACACCAGTGAACCAGTGCGCGCGTAGCGGACGCCGTAAACGCGCGCGCCAACCGTTTGCGACCGCCATGTTTGGTGGCCACGTGACCGGCCGGCGGCCAATCGTGTGCGCGTACAGCTGGCGGGTAAATGCGAGGGACGCCAGGGAAATCGATGCCGTTAACAAAAGAAATCTTGGCGCCGCACGCCGCCATTTTTTCGGCGGGTAAAATCCAAACGCCTCGCACGTCGGTGAACGAGGAACGTCCGCCCGACCCGTGTACGCGTTCTTAGTAAAATGTAGTATATTCTGTGGTACATCTACGGCCGTTACGACATGATACAACACCGTTGCGTCGGGAATTATTCACGAGTTGGCGCAAACCGACGACCGTTGTCCGTTTGAAAATGTCGTTATCGCCCGTGACCGCAAGGAACTTAGTAATTCCCGACCACGTGAACGCGGTATACCACACCAAGTATTGACCGACCGGTGTGTGGTAACAAGCGCACCACTTCCCCAACCCGCGACGACAATCATTGGTTGATTTTTGATTGAAACATTTAAATTTTTAAATGCATATTATTATTACAGTGTCATACCTTGTACAATGTCCAGTTGTACGCCATCATAGATGTTACTCAATATCATACTGTACACCTGCACGATTAACAATGTTATGTACTTGTTTGTGTACATTATATGGGTTGAAAATATTTTGTAAAAAAAAAAAATTATATCATATGTCCGAATTTAATGGACAAATGAAGGAATTGTTTCAAATTACAGCGATTATACATTTGTTTTATTACATATCCTTTATTAATTTCCAATATATACTTTTTATTATTTGATTCGTACACATCTAATGGTGAAATTGCATTAAGAACATCCAAGTTAAAAAAAAACGTAAATAATACTTTGTACATAATCTTATACGTAGGAATGAATAGTATAATATATTAACAAACAAAATTCTAATGTTGCATAAATTGTATATAAAAAAAAAAACCATAATAAATTATCATAAAATATGTTTTTAACTCGATAGAACAAAATTATCATAATTAATAGGATAATTGAATGAAAATCCTAATGACTTTTATTTGAATGACTAATGGGTTATTAAGTCCTACCAATTAATTGTGGGACTCCAACAATGATTATTAAATCAGCTCTTCTCATTCGTGGATTATAATATATGAGTAATGACTATTACGCTAAATTATGCAAAAGATTAAAATGTTTTTTTATAACCACATATGTACATTATGGAACACAAAATAACAATATATATTCCAAAGTAATATTATGTGTTAAATAGATAGTATATTGAATATTTATAACTTGTTATTTTAAAATCTGATATTAGATGCTATGACATTGGAAACAGCACCACTAGAGATGACACCGGAACGGAATTCTTCTTGTGCTTTAGCAAAACTAGCGCCAGAGCTACGATAGATTCTGTGGATCTAAAAAAAGAATTAAATTTATAAGTAGATTGATTTGTCATGTAAAAATGATTATTCTTTACTTTAGTCAACAAAAGGAAGTCCATTGTAGCACCTAGAGCAAATGCAATTCCCATTAATGTGACCACTGTACCTAAAAAGGGATGTTCATTTTCATAAAGGCTGAAGGCTGAAAAGATCCCACTAAAAATAATTTAAAAATTAATGTCACACTAGTTAATAAATACTTGTACAAATGTACATTAAGGTTAAAAATAAAAATAAATTACTTGTAGCCTGAATCCCTAGCACCCAATGCTTGGACAATTGATATAACAAATTGGATACAAAACACGAAAAAATAAAGCATGAAGTTGAAAGAACTGTCATCACTATAATATATGATCAAATTAATAATATTAAACTCTCATATTTATAATACATAAATATAAATATACATATTATAATAAAAAATATATCTTCAATTTTTTACCGAAAAGCTTTATATCCAGGACGGAACCAGAATAAAAATGATAGTGGCACCAGAATTCCAGTGTAAATAATTGACATAATGAATACACCAATAGCAGCAGTAGTGAAAAGTAATATAGTAGCGATCAATATATTGCATACAAGCAAACCAGTATGATCTATAATAATAATAATAATAATAATAATAAAGATATTAGATAAAAAAATAATAAAAGAATAAACATTAACATTAACATAAGCTTTTTCAAGTAAAAAATATATCAGTAAACAATAAAAATTTATAAGACATACAGAATCAAACTATTTGTTTTAGTATATTTTATACTGTACGAATATGCATAAATATATATACATTAATTTACAAGTTCCTATTTATTGAATAATATATAATTTATAAATAATAACAAAAAAGTTATTTGTTTCATTTTTATTTTAAATTTAAGAAAATTCAACAGAATAACAAATTGATTTTATTTTATTAGTGAGTATGTCTAATAGTGTAATACAAGATTAAAAATATCAATACTATATTATAGGACCATGTTAAACAAAAAAAGTTATAAGTTAAGCTGATAAATATAAATTAAAATTAAAATCAGTATAGTAATTAATGAATTTTGAATGATTATATTATTATAAATTTTAAAGCAAATAAATGAAATCTTAAGTGTTAGTCATTTAATATCTGTAACAAATATATAATGTTTTAAATATGTTTATTACCAATCCTGGTAAAAAATCTATAGATAACTTACATAACCATAAATAGTATAATTGCCTCACAACATGTTGAAAATCTGGTGGAATTTCTACATTAATATCCAAATAAAAACATGGCTGATAACAAAATCCTTTTGGTAATGGAGGCCAATTATTTTGACGAACTAAAAAAATCCATTAAAATATATATTATTTCATACTGAAATATTTAATTAAACAATAATATATACCATTGATTGAAGCAGTACGTAATTCTTCTTCCCTTTTATCTAATTCAGCTTGCCTTCGATCAAGTTCAGCTTTTCTAGCCTTATTTTTTGTAATAAATATTAATATACTTGAAAAAAAAAAATTGAAAAAAAAATTTAATTATATACCAATAAATCAGCAGACACATCACCAGGGTTTCTCCCATAAGTAGGAGCTACTTGTGGTGTAACTGGATATTCTTGAGTAGGAGACATAACAGCTGGCATTGAATTGAGAGGTGGATTGGCTGCTCCTCGAATAGGAGGTTTCTGAAATTATAAACAAATCAAATAAGATTAACATATATTACAAACAATATTGAATTAGTTGAATTCTAGTTTCCAAAAAAAATAAAAAAAAATTATAAATAATAAATATTAAGCTATGCTATTTATAATATATATATATGTATTATGTATAGTCTACAGTAAAAACAAAACTAATAAATATATAAATATACGAATAGTTAAAAACATAATTTTAAAATAATGAACAAAACAATACTAATATTAATGTACAATAGTTTTAATAATGTTACCGCATTGTTAGCAACATTCTGATCCTTTCCAAATGGATTGAAGTCTTCAATTAAAGACTGTACCTTATTATTTGTTAGTTCTTTGACTGAAGGATCCTAAAAAATAATTAAAACACAATTTTTTTCCTTAGCTATGCTATACTAAAACTTAAATCCGAGCCACATATTTTATTATTAATTTTTCACTTAAATTATTTATCAAATTCACAACAGTTATAAAATTTAAGAATAAACATGTGTATTGATAATCAGTATAATAGGTATAATCTAACTTAGTAAGTCTTATCTAATTCAAGATAAATACCTCATTAAAAAATCAGAAAAGTATAAACAAAATTAATATTATTAAAAGAAGATATCAATAGGGAGGACATAACATTTTTAATTTTTATACACTCCATAGTCACTTTCCAAGAAAAAATAATACACGTCATTTTTTTTTTTTTTTTTTTAATTCTATAATTTTCAATATTATGATTTACATATCTGTACAAATTTCAATAATTAGTCATTTTATTAAATTGACTACTTAATATAAAGTTGCATATTACATTACAATAAAACTGACTTGATTGTCTTTCATTAATCTTAAATGATTAAGTAGAATATAAATAAAGTGAGAATTACCTGAAAAGGATGACCCACGGTGGGATCTCCGAACGGATTTTCATCTGGTTCAGCCATAGTTATGTAATATGTAAAATGCTACCTATACAACGGCAACACGAGCTCGTTGTTTTAATTATAAAATCGGCGATGAAAACAGTAAGTATTCACTGTAAAGACGTCATATCACGGAGATAAAAGGCATCAGAACGACGGACATAAAAAACGATAAAATATTTGTAGGTAAGCCGCTTGTATCAATATAATATATTAAATGTATTCCTAATTCCTATGTACGTGAATGCGACTGCCAATTATGTAAATCGGCAAAAGATTACAATATGACAGAAAAAATTCATAGAATTGTGTGACGTACCTACGCTATCAATAAATGGAAAAAAAAACTATTTTACAGTGTGTGAATGAGATTCAAGTAGATAACTTTGATATTTGTAATCAATTAATGCCCGTTGAACCATTATATATTTACATAACAATATATTGTTGTTTTGTCTTAAAATAGACAGCAGAAATGTTAATGCTATTATAGTCTATTTGTCAACATTAATTAATTAATATTAGCTATTCTATTAAATTGTATATTCTTAAGATGTTGGACTTCCTGGTGGCTGATAAAAGATAATCAATGTTTATTATCATATTCTTATCTGATATATTATCAGTCACGTTTTTACCCAGCGGTGTGTGATTCATAGAGTACTTTTGAAATTTGAAATTTATTTTGTTTTATATTATAATCATTATTATTTATTAATCATTCTTTTTTTTTAAAAAAAAAAAATTCGATATTTTTCAAAATGGTTAGAAAACTAAAGTTTCATGAGCAAAAATTGCTTAAGAAAGTTGATTTCATATCATGGGAATTAGACAATAATTTACACGAAATAAAAATTATGAAAAAGTACATGATCCAAAAACGAGAGCATTACACACTGTAAGCAGTATTCTAATTTTGTTGAGAAATAGTTAATCTATATATAAATTCTTTTAGATACAATAAATTATCAAGAGAAATACGTACAGTAGCAGAAAAGGTCAAACTTCTAGATCCTAAAGATCCATTTCGAAATGAAAGAGGTGCTCAGTTGTTGGAAAAATTGTAAGATTATTTAGCTTATTAACTATTAATTAAATAATTTTGAGACTTATATGTATGTATATATCATTAAAATCTACAAGGAACAGATGTTAAATTTATAACGTCTAATAAATTTAATTCTTTTGGTAAAACGCTCTACAGTTGAATATTTCTGTTCACTTACATATGACCTACATCTGTTTTCTGTTATTCAAGATTGCATTGAAACTCTTAACTCAGATTTTAAGGGGACAATCCTTAAAGGTTGTATTTTAGTGTTCTATAAAATTGAATTTCTAATTTGCTCAGGAGTATAATCTAAGATTATTTAATTTGAGGTTGTTCCTTATAGAGTATGATTAATTGATAGTGTTGTCAGTATCCTTAATCTTACTTGTACCCTTCTATCTCAGCTGCACGTTAACACTGCTCCTAAGAATTGCATTAATATTGTTTGTTAGGTGCCTTATTTTTATTAACTGATGAGTGTTGTAGCTATAGATAAAAACTTGACTGTGATACAAGATGGAGGAAGATCGGCTATGTGGTTTGGCTTTAATAAATATTCATTTTGATTTTGGCAATCGCTTTAAAAATATAAATGACATGGTAATAAACAAATGGAAAGTATCTGTATTTATATGTTTTGAGACTGTTTATTAATATGAATATATATTATCTTCTTCATATTATAATCAACAATGTAACAGTACGGTTTTCAAGCTCCAAACATACTTCATTGTTTAAAATTAGTTGTTTTCAACAATGACATTATGGTTTTCTTTTGTATGAAATTTAATATAATAATAAATAAACCACTTAACCAGCAGTTTCCAACCTGTATTACATGTACCATTAGTGGTACACTTAAAAATTTTTATTTCACCATTAATAAAGAAAGATTATTTAGTTTTCGAGATACTGATTACATTTTGGGTAGAAAATAGAATACAGTTAAATTCAAATGTAATTATAGACATTTTGATATACTTAAATCCAATATTTTTAAGAAAAATTGTTATTAAGTCAAGTGGTACATGAAGATTTTTCAAAATGTGTAAGTGGTATGTGGATATAAAAGGTAGAGAACCGCTGGAATAATCAATCCTACTTAATCCAATATTAATGAATGAGTTGATAAATATATTTATGAAAATATAAATTTAATTACAATAACCAAACATAAAGTAGAAAGTTTAATACTTTTAATTACTAATATTAGTATCCTTTTTTCTTTAGGTACATGATGGGATTAATAACAACAAAGAGAAACTTTGAACTTTGCTCCAAGGTAACAGCATCTTGTTTCTGCAGACGTCGTCTACCTGTTATAATGGTTCGATCTAAAATGGTCCAAACGCTCAAATCTGCAACTACTTATATTGAACAAGGACATGTTCGAGTTGGCCCACAACTAATAAAAGATCCAGCATTCTTAGTATCAAGGTATTTCAAAGATATCGTTGATTGTAGATTAAATTAATCTTTTTGAATTCAAGTCATGTTTTTTATTAATTCACAAGTATTTCCATTAAAAAAAGTATACTGTACTTTATAAGAATAAAATTAATTAATCAAAAAAATAATATTTAATATAAGAATAGCAATGTATTTACAGTGGAAATGGATAGATTAAAAAAAAAAAAAACCAAAAATATGATATCATAGATTTAATCATTAAATTATTTGGTGCCACATTAGGATAATACTTGCAATAGGAGGTTCATAATACTGCTCGTAAGGCGAAACTGTTTAAATGCATATTTGCCTATTCAAACTAAATCACCAATAGTTTCTTGCTCCAAGTGGAATAACCGACTCTTGTTAAAAAACTGTCCCATTCCTCCCAATCTATTCTACCCAACAAGTTACTCTGTAACAAACTAATTTATTTGTACCAAAACCATACATGTGGGGCTAATATCTGTTAAGGTTTAAGTAGTTAGAAAATGTATTTATTAAAAAAAAAGAAAAATACTCTTAATTTACCACAAAACAAATTATTTTTCGAGAGTTGAAAAAATAAAGTAAATTTGTGTTATATAAGACAATAGAGTATTGGATTATTTTAACTAATATTTTGGTATTTTTCTAATTTTCCCTTGATTTACAAATATTATAGTAATAAAAAGCATTTAAATTATTTCTGTGGATTTTAAATATGATAGAATTGATTTTTAAGTTTATGATAAACTCTAAATAAAGTATACTATACCTACACACTATTTTAAAAACTTCATCAAAATAAAATTATAAGTATAAAACTTGTAAGTATGTATGTACTTAATTATTTGGTGTGATCTGTAAAATATACCTTTATTTGATATTAATAATATTACATTTAAAATTTAAATTATAGCACATAACCTTACTACATGAGTGATAAATGGCAGTACAACACCCTATAGTTTTTAAATAGTCTACTCGTACAATGCATTTTCTCAAAATAATTGAAAATTAGATTTTTTTTAAAAATATTGTAATTTATAATATATATATCCAATTGCTCTTGTTTTATTTATATGTAATTCATGCCTCATTAAACCTGTTATTGATATCGTGGTGAGCCCGGTGCTCACCTCATTAGTATTTTGGAAACCATTTGTTTAATTATTTCTTGATTCCTCTAATACTATTAATACCTTGATTTGACACAATTCCAAACGTACTTTTGTCAACTTAATATTTTTTTTTTTTTTTTAATAATGTAGTTTTTGATTTTTATTGTTTGAAATATTAATAATCAGGAAAAATTGTTAAAATATTTAAATGTAAACAATTTGGTATTGGTTTCAATGTTCTATGTTTGTTAAATAATAATTAATGATAAAAAAAAACAACGAGGTGAGAGCGGCGGCAGCGCTCACTTAACACCAATGGTGGGATGTTACATGGCAATACCAACGACGGGTTAAACAAGATTAACTACTCTATTATAACTAAAATTTACACTTATAAGGTAACAAGTTAATTTAACATTTTTAATTTTAATTTTCAGACCTTTAGAAGATTTTGTGACATGGGTTGATAATTCTACTATCAAGAAGCACGTTCTTGAATACAATGATCTAAGAGATGATTTTGAGATAATGTAATATATTAGCTTATAAACATAAATTATAAGATACTCATTTTATACATACATATTTGTTAATTATAATTATAAATAAAACATATTTCATCTTAAACAATTATTTTTTCAATTGGTCTTTATATTGAATTTATGTTGACATGTGAAATTTCAGCTCATAATTTATGACTTCGCTTAAAATTTAACAAATATTTTTACAAGGTTTATTATTACTTTAAGATACTCAAAATGATTGCATGTGAATAACCTAACCTATATAATATTTTTTTTATCTTTAAATACGAGTGTAAATAACTTTGAATGTGATTGTATTGTAATTATTTAATAGCATAATAATTCATTATATTGAACAAAAAAGGCACTTTTTTAGGTATTTTAAAAATATAACCTTTAAACGATTATAGTATAAATGTTTAAATTTATGGTCGTTCACAAGCAAATACATTTTAATGAATTATATAAGATGCACACATTACATACTTAGATTTCCATATAATTTTATAAATATTTTCAATTGTAGACTTCTCATAAACACTTTTTATGAAATCCTTGTTGTCTGTAATAGCTCCATTTTTGTTCAACACATTCTTTAACAACATACTATTTGAAAAATGTATTAGTTTCTAATAAAATGTATTGTGGTTTTATTCTTAATTAAATTGTATATACACAAAAGCAGTTGAAATTGAAACATTTGATTCTATTTTCTTATAAATCACATTTTTAACATATATGAACAATATTGTGCTGAAGGAGAGATTAGGGGATATCCCCCTTTCCCCCAATTGTATTCTTATAAACAATTATAACTGATTTACCGATTCAAATCTTAAATCAAAAACAATAATTTCTATGTACAGTTAGAAGAAAAAAACAATTTTAAAAGCCTTCCTATTATAATTTTGGCTTCATAATCACAATTTTCAATGTTTCTAGATAATCCAACAAATACAATAACTTGTTCTGTTCATTAATTTTAATTTTTTTTTTTAATTAATATTATATAAGTGCACTACAACAGAATTGTATTAAAATATATTTTTAAACTTTTGAAACTTATATTTCAAAATATTAGATCTTATATGGCTATACTAGATTTTTAGAAAAATTATTGCATTTCAAATCTTATTAATTTATTATGATTTAACTTTTTGTCAAATTTGAAATTAATAGTTAAAATTATCGTACAGTTATTGTACGTTTTAACAAGATTAAATAATGCTATTTCTAAATAATTAATGATTATGTACAATATTATGCGATTAAATTATTTTACCTACAGTATTATTCTTTTTTACAAAATAAAAAAAATTCTAGAAAATTAATGAATAAACCTTTAAAAGTTTTAAGCACTAACATTTTACTAAAAATCTATGTCGCAAAATATCTATTTTGATTTTTTTGAACAAAATTTGAAATTTGGTGTTTGAAAATAAAAAATTATTTAATACATTTTTAATGTGACGCAGTACAAGAAAATTTATCGAAAAAAAAATTTGAAAAACAATGAGTAGAACAAAAGTGAACCCTGAAATGCCAAGTATTAATATTTATAACATCCAATTGAAAAATCCTGAACATACAACTGAATGGATAATATTTATAAAACCTACTTAGTATTCCACATTATCCTAAACACTGACATAAGATTCTCATCAGATGATTTAGTTGTTGGTACTTGGCATTGTTTCTTGTAGTATTTTATTCCTTGAGATTGAAAATAATCTCTTAGATTTTTGATTGGTTTATTTACAACCCTTCATAGAAACAAAAAAAAAACATAATTTGAACTATACATTTTATTAGTTATTAACAAATAATAAAACTCGTTGCAAATAAAAATAATAGTTGTCGTTTTTGAACTTCAAATTGTTTGTAACAAATATTTGTCCCTTTTATAATGAAGTTGTAAATAGATAGGTACATACGATTTCCGTCTATTACTTTTCGAGGCCTTCAAAGGTTTCATGATCGCTCTAAAGTTCAACTGTTTAAACGACAATTGTTTATTATTTTCGTAATACCACTATTGGCTGGTCAGCAACCGATTTGTTGGTATTCGAAACAGTAAAGTCGCCAGCCGGACTGTCAGAGTCTCGGAATAGTCTATACTCTATACATACAAAAATATAAGTATAAGTATAAATATAAATAGCAGGTATAGTCGATAGTGCCACGGCACCGCCACCAGGTGAGAGCATTTTTAATGACACGACATCGTATTTGATAAGAGTAGAAAGTTATTATCATTAAGAAATCAGGCCAATTCGCCAATTGCCATAAACATTTGAAGTGGGATGCGTGATGCGTCCGTGTATAATATATGTGATGCATATTGCATTCCATCGTTGAAATTTGACATATTTTTCAACCGCGAAACGTAACACGCCAAATATTAGTCTCGTGCTACAAAACACTTGTTAAGATGTAAGTTCATTAATTTGTAATACGTTAATCTTGAATTTACAGCAGGTGAATACTGATTACACGTACTTCGCTTTGTGAACTCTGCAAGCTCTGGAGAGAAAGAAATAACGCCTGCTTAATAAAAATGGGTAAAAACGAAGACTGTTTTAATAATAATTACACCACCAGTGAATACACAAAAGATGGCTTGACTAATAACAAGAAACAACACAACAGCAACTATGGATCTCAATTCAAACATTCGCAATACGACGAAGTTGTTAATCAACTGTTCTCAAAGCAATATACCATGCCAAATTCCAGCAAGTGGGAACTCCCTGAACCAAAAACCATGCTAAAATCTAGCAAATGGGAGGTAAATAAACACGTATTTGATTACACCTTTATTTATCATTAAATGTATTAAGTCTAATTCGCCCATTTTATGTCCAAACTTTGTTATTGGTAACCATAATACTACTACTATTGCTGTGAGGCATGTGAAGGTCATTTAAACACAAACATGGATAAATATCTTAATATAAATAGGTATTTAACGTATTATAGGGCGAAAATTTTTTTTTGAATTAGCAATTAACTTTAATTAAAACAATAGATATTTACTTTATGCACACCAATAAGAACCTATACCTAGGTATAGGAATCTGCAGAACATTTTGAATTTTCGCTCGCCGTGTATATATTCAACAGATGATAGAAATGGTACTCTGGTATATTTAGTATTTATATAATTAATATAATAATTTACTTATAGTGTAAATTAAATATAATTTAAGGTGTCATATATTTCCATAGGTACTATTTTTATTAATTCATCCTCTATAAAACATAAATATAATTCAGAGTAAAAAAAATAACCAGTTATTAATACATTTAAAATGTGTTATCTATCCCTTGATTATTCATACCATTGATTATAAAAATAATATAATATTTTTAATCAATGTTCATAGTCATTAGTTATCCATTATGATTTCTATCTCAAATTATTGAAAAGCGAAAACCACGATTTATAAGATATCGTGGTGAAAACTATAAACCACAGACTGATATACGATATGGTATCGATCCATATCTATAAACCCAATCATTACAATAAATTATGATCATTTAGCTATTAACTAGTGCTAGTATTATTATTTATATTACATTACACATGGCACTTAATTGGCTTATATATGTCTTATCTACTGAGCGTATTTGGAGATACCTATCACCTATGTAATTCTATTCAAACGTCTCAGACCCTCTATAATTGAATAGTTGATACGTTTCTTGTATGTTTCTAAATAGAAAATATTTATAATTTACCTATTATATATTATATATTTATATAGTAATTGTAAGATTGTGTAACGTGTTCGTTAGAATTGTCCCACGAAATTTCACCAAATAGAATTAAACAAATTGAAAACATAAAATTCATCAAAAGTTAATTTAGTACAAAATTAAAGAAATGTGAGAAAGCCAATTTGAAGAAGATTTCACGACGAATTCAAATCAGTTTTAAAAATTCTTATCGCATTAATTGATCGATCGGTACGTTGGAAATGGAAAACGTCTAAATTCCTATGTGGCCGCAAGTGATAGATAGAAATAGAAAATCATTGCTTACATTCCCCTTAAGATTATTTGATTTTTATTTTTTCTATCAAGATTTAATTAGCGATGTGTGAAAAAATATTTTACTCGTTATCAATCCCCTTCTTCATAGTATATATTATTATATATATACATAGTCACATAGATGTATTGGCTGAGTTAGTTACCTGTTTCGCACGGGTGACGAGACATTCTTGGCCGGACATAGTTTTAAATGGAATACTACAATACATTATTTAGAGTTAGCTAGTTAGCTTTAAGATAGGTACCTATTATCCATATATTTAAAAATTAATCAATATTTCCCGTTGCCAAATGTCAAGTAATTCTCTATGTTCAAGTATGTTCTTTTCATTCTTACAATTTCTAACTCTGCTATTCTTTTTATTAATTTCATAGTACTCACTTAAACTGTATTAGAAAACTCAATTAGCAGTCTTGGTGGAGGCCAACGCTTTTTAATTCCCATCTTATTGCACCTCTAAAGTAGGTATTAGAGAAACATTTATGATACATTTCAAGTTCTTATGTTTTATCGTTCCTTAGTAAGTCTCTACGACATAAAAAGAAAATTCAAAATACCGACCAAATTTCATACCTATAGGCTATAAGGCTATAACTTTTATGGTTCCAGCTAAGGATTTTTATTCCATATTTACCTTTTCAACACCTTTTTTATTTTACCATTCTGAGAATTTTTCATCTTGTTTGAAAAATTATGCCCATCTTTACCTTACTAAAATAAGATACAAAAAATAGAAAAACAAAACAAATTACGTAATTCAGTTGGTAATAATAAATTATAACCATCATTATAGACAACAATATTTCCTAGCTAATTAAGCAAATAAAATCTATATATATATACAATGAACATTTTAAATTTGCCTGAGGATTGGCAGGTTGAGAAGTCTATTAACAAATTATCCAGTAGACTTTTCTAATAGTTTTTATGCCTAAAATCTGCTCTGAGATGTCCTCTCTAATTTGAAAAACTATATGGCAATTGAATAAGTTGTTTCAAAGCTAACCCATAACCAAGTTACGGTTTGTTGTTTCTACTTACAGTTTTATATACATGTATGTATAAATCGATCATAAATCATGAAGTTTCCTCAATTTGTTGATTAATCTTTTGTGAATTTTTAAAATACCACCAATGAATCAATACGATAATAATGTTTCTAAATAAGTGTATTATTATTTATTATAAATAAAATATTTCAGCATGACATTTTCATTGTATATGCCAATCAGTGTTGGTAAGGGTAGGAGATTACGATTGCATTTTATAGTTCAGATCGAGAATCAAGTCAATGCTTGGTGTCTGTTGTGTGGTAATCAAGAGACTGACAGTAGACAAATAAGGAAAATCATCTTATAGTCTTGTACGTTATAATTATATGTATTCTATTAATCTCTGGTATAAGAGTATGTTTGTAGATGGTACAGTTTTTATGGCTTCAAATCTATACTTAATATGTGTATGATACATTATAACTTTTAACTAACTAGTGATTATCCTTGTGACCTACTTAGAAAATCATTTAGTAACATTATCAATTTTTAAGTTTATTAACTCAATATAATTACATTAAATATATATATTATATATCCCACTTAAATTAATTTTATTGTTTATTTAATATAAAAGATGCTATAGATTGAAAATATTTAAAAATATAAGTATATTATAATTAAAACAAATATATAATATAAGTAAGGAGTTCTCTCCCCACCATTCTATTCTTAGCACACCATTTAATATAAATTAAAAGCCCTATATTTTATTGAATTATATAAAAAAACAGAATTAATCTCCCCCCTCAAATGAAGCACTAGTTACTCATAGAAAAATAATATGTCTCTAAGTATTAATTATTCTTATTATTATTTTTTTTTTTTAGATACCAGATTTTTTAGCTTTAAAAAAATCATTAAATATTGTTAAAGATAAACTTGATGATTTTAACTTGGATGACTGGCATAAAAATACCAAACAAACAAATCCGGCAAGTAAAGTTCTATATAAAGTTAGAGGAATTGGGCGTCCTGAATTATTGACTGGAGCTTGGTTAAAATTTTTTGAAATATTGAATGATAATGATGTAATACCTCAAAACATTATTGATAGTGGTAAACTGTACAGTGTTCATTTATGTGAAGCTCCAGGAGGGTTTATTTCTGCTCTCAACCATTTTATTCGTAGCAGAGATATAAATGTTGATGTAAGTAATCTTATATAAACGTTTAATTTTTTCTTTTGACTGATTATTATTTTTTTTAGTGGGATTGGATTGGTGTTTCATTAAATCCATATCATGAAGGAAATGGTAATCCTGATCTGATTAATGATGATAGATTCATGTTATATACAATAAGCCATTGGTTTTTTGGTAAGGATCAAACAGGAGATATTTTCCAGAAAAACTTCTATAAAGATCTTTGCACTTATGTCAAAACTCGTTTTGATAGGAAAGCAAGTTTGGTAAAGGAACACTTACTTATTAATTTTAATGATCAATTATGTTATTTAAATTAAATTTGTATAATATTTAGGTTACAGCTGATGGTAGTATGGATTGTCAAAATAATCCGGATGAACAAGAAAATGTTGTCATGCAGTTGCAATTAGTAGAGACAATGGTTGCCTTAATGATACTTGAAAAAGGTATTATTGACTTATATCAAGTTTAATTTTAAAATTTAATTTTAATTATTATTCCAGGTGGTACATTTATTCTAAAAATGTTTACCATGTTTGAATGTAATACATTATGTCGAGTGTATTTGCTATGTTGTGCTTTTGATTCGGTACAAATAAAAAAACCAGTTACGAGTAAACCGGGGAATTCTGAGATTTATGTTGTTTGTCGTGGATTCAAAGGATTACAATATGTAGAACCGTTGATTCATACATTCTTTTCAATTACTGATCGAAGTAAGTTTTATTAATTATTGTACTATTATAACCTATATCAATTATTTTTTTATAATTTTAGAGTTATCTGATTATTGTTTGTTTCCATTGAAAGAGTTGCCTAAAGATTTTTTTTCGTCTATGTATAAATGTTCAAAATATTTTAGTGAACTACAAATGCAAGTTATTGAGAATAATGTAAAACGATTTTTACAAAAAACCGAAAATGATATTAATTCATTATCTGAATTACAATTTTGTGTTGCTAAAACATATATCAATAGATTTCAAATAAAACCAATTGATCCTTCTCTGAAAATTGTTGGACAAAATAAACTTCAAGTATTTAAATAAATTTCAATAGGTCTAGAGAATATTTTATAATTAACACCAAATTATTTTTTTTTTTTTTTGAATAGGCTATTCAGTTTGATCTACCAAAAATCTCAACTATGAGGTTAGCTATGAATTATTCATTTACTGAAAAACAGCGTAGAATAGAATGTCAGGCCTCTGATGAAGCTAAATTACTTCGAGATCAAGTGAATAGTTTTAATCAATTTCCATGGCAATATGATGACTCAATTTTGTGGTTTACTGCAGAAGTTAGTAAAATTATGAAACCAATTTGATTATTCAATACTTTAACTGATAATATTTTATTGTTCATAGGATGCCAAAATTGACTTATCTAATTTAAATATGCAAATGGGTAAACCAGTTTCTGTGATTCGTAACTCAAAATTTTGTGCAGATGTACTTATTGACTATAGTAATCGAGCAAGATCATTATTTACTATCCCTACAGAAGACTCTATTCAGCGTAGAGAGTGAGTTTTATTTTTTGACTTTATATTAGTAATAATACAATTTAATTTTTAATTTTAATTCTCAAATATATTAGTTATTTTTGGCTTCAAATTCCAAGGCAAACTATCCATGGTAAATTGATTGTTTGTGATGTAACATCGATTAATATCAGTGATTGTACAAATAATAATAGAAAACAGCTTGATTCTCTGACTAAAATTTTAGAATCATTAAAAAAACTTGAAGCTTCTGACAGTTTACTAATAATTGGATATCCATTGCTTTCTCAAGTTAATGTTGGTATTTTCTTTGTGCTTGTTAATATGTTCCTTAAGGTATTTATAATTTACATAACTATGATTATTTAATTCTAGTATGTTTTCTGTGTAATATTTTTAAGTTTCATGTAATTTTGAATAATTTTTGTTGTAGACTGGTATCATCCAACCTGATGAAATGGGTCATGCTTTTGTGTTTAGTTCAAAAGTTAAAGACAAATCTGTAGATGATTTAATATCTCTTTTGTATAATGTAAAAGAGCATATTAAGGATCCTAGTATTACAGAAATTGTTGAACATCAGGGTCAATCCTTACTTTCTTTCTTTCCGATCGATAAACTTATGTGTAAGTTATGAATTTAATAATTTATTTGAATACATGATTTATTATTTTAACGGTATTTTAAATACAAATTAATGTTTCAGTTGAATCTATTTATAAGGACATTGTTACTGTTAACTGTTTGCTTATTATCAATGAAGTGAAAAAAACGGTTTCTTCGTATTTGCAACAAAATTAAGGTTTAAACCATTGTTATTATTTGTTGTAAAGAATGTTAACATTCTATATATATATATATATTAAGTGTTGATATTCAATTTAAATAAATTCAGTATATGCAAGTTTATACTTTTCGATGAGTTATTCTTTAAAAAGAATTATGTATGTTGTTAAATTATTATTTTGTATATAAGTGTATATTATATTATGACAGACAACAATAATTTTTTTTTTAGTTGTAACTACTTATTGTTTTAAATATAACATGTTCATATGAATTCTTAAAACCATTTCATATGATTATCCATAATTAACTTTAACTTTTATAATGTATTAATCAAATTTGAATGGTTTATTGTGATTATTATATTTGGAAAGACTGATGGTTGAGATTTTTTTAGTTAAATTTAATTTAATTTAATTTAATTTTTATGTTTTGCATATAAACACTAATTCATTGCAAAATAAAATATGTTTACCAATAAAAAAAGCCAAAGTGAATTTATGTGCATTCCATTTTCCTGTTTGTGTAATATACAATAATATTGTTATTAATACTAATTTTATAGCAGATTGTTATATTCATTTAATTAAACCTAGTATTATGATTATAGCATAATAAATATATATTTTTAATGTTATTCAATGAATATTATATAAAAGTATTTAATAAAAAATTTTAAATGTGTTAAATGTTCAGTTTTTTTTAATTGTAATTTTTATGAGCTTTCAAAAATAAGTTATTGTAGCTCAATAATTAAACTATAAGTTATAACATATTTTCAGTCTTAATGGTTACTACGATTATTATGGTTTATCCCTGGAAAATAAAATATACCTATTAAGCTAAATCTTTAATTTTTCCATAACATCACATAGTCCAACTTATTTATTTAAAATTAAGTAGATCAAAAATTACATGTGTCTGTAAACAATACAAATTTTATTAAAATATTTTGAGATTACAATTAGATTGTTTTAGAATAACAAACTTTTAACTAATATTGTATAGTTAAAATTTGTTGAAATACTTACTAGATTCATTAAAATTTCCTGTTCTGCATGTTATAAAATTTTTATGTAACTATTCAGTAAACACTTTGTGTTGGTTATGAGGAAATTATTTTGTCTAAATTTCAAGCCCAAGTTATTTTATTACTTCATTTTATATTCATAATATATTACTTGATTTGAACAATATGTGAATTTGATGACATATTTTTCTATTTTGACAGAAAGTGCTGATTACTTTCCAGCAAATGCACTTTCACATGGTTAAAACATCTAGCTATTGGAGTATGAATTACCTATATATTGTTTGAATTTAAAAATATTAGACATTACTCTTGTGAGGAGAAAGATAAATGGGTTACTTATGCATGTTAAGTATTCTAAAAATTTAGTTAGTACATTGTTATCTATGCTAAATGGTGTGTTTGGAGGATTTGGTGGTGGTGCTTTACCTGTATCAGGTTGTTGGTCTTGCATATGAGACATGAGTGAATGTTGAGTCCCTGAGATTAACGTCATTTGATGCAATGTTGACTGGTTGATTAATATGGTTTCCTATGTTGTATGGTTGACAGCGACGTTGCTAAAGCTACTAATATAGACTATAGAGCACATCAGCACAGCCTTTGTAATTTGCAGTACCTACTACGTTCGCTGTTGCAGAAAGCACATTATGCTGGAAAGTCGGGTGATTTGGTCAGTTTTGACATTGCAAAATCAACGAAAAATATTTGCAGTAAAATTTGTGTTTTTGATGTTTTATTATATTTACTTGTATAACTGTAAAACCGAACTCTTTTAGAACAGCTTTGATTTCAGTTGGTGATTATTTTTTCGGCTGTAACGTTCAGTGTGCGATCAGGCATCGGCTTATGTAACAATATTTATATATACCCAGTGGTTGATTTACCTGAAGATTTACTAATCGCTCATCTATATCTGTGATAATAAAGACGGTCTCAATTTTTAAACCAACTTTTATTGTATAATGGCGACGTTGTATATGGTACAGCTTACGATATTACAATGTACCTGGAGTTGTAAGATTTTTTTTTTCGGTATTCTGCAGCTAAACGTTTGATTAAACTTGTAATAATAATAGTAAGAATTAAAGACTAATAAAATAGTTATTTTTCATTATTTAATTATGACAATATACTAAGAAAATCCTATACAAAGTTACAATTTCAAATCGCTTATTTCAGTGATCACGTAGGTAAGTATTATACACGATTTAGAGAAGATCTTCTCTACATTGTAGTATTATAAATATATGTATTTACAGGTACGATACAAATCCCTTTCAAAAATATAGTGTTTTGCGGATTAACTAAGCATATTGTTACGAATGTTTGAAGTTTAAAATATAATCATGGTCCAAGTAGTCGTTTTCATAATATTGACGATTTTAAAAATCCATTCAACATATTATTTATCTGCATAATATTGTGTAAATCATTTTTTACCCTTGAAATTTTCCAACTAAATTTTTTTACTCGCGATAAATATTTCAACACTACTAATAAGTCGAGTGATCTCTTCAAATAAACCGAACCTTTGGTCAGGTCACAGCATCTTGAAAGATAATAGTTAACCTTAGCCAAATGTATCAGTTATCTACTTTGTATACTTGCTTCTACTTTTCCCTAATTTTAATTCTGAGAATTAATCTTCACTATATAGTATATACAGTTCTAGTAACTATTCAACATTATATTTCAGACCCAACTGGGTTTAACTAAAGAAAGTACCTAGATTAAAATTATAATTCCAACATTGTGGATCCTGGTTATTTCTAGTTCTAACTAGATTGTACGAATCAAAAATAACGAAAAAAAGCTGTGAAAACTAAGTCTTATTACCTAGTTAAAACTAGTTGTTATAAGTCCGTTATGAACGGATTCTGAACGGAGTGATGGAATCTATTGGTTTTACAATTATGTTTTTTTTTAATTTTTTTTTTTTTGCGTCTGTCATCACGTTTTGAGGCAGTAAAAATGCTTCGATTTTCTTAAACACCAACTTTTCTGAAAGGAAAAAGAATGCAGATGGTACTCGGGAAGTCAAAAATTAATACTTTTTAAGAGCATCGAAAATCACAATAAAAAAATTACGAAAAAATGGGAATTTGTACGCAAAGCCACATTTTGACGAACTCCTTTGTTTTAAAATACTCTAACTCAAAAACCTAAAACCGTAAACACTTGAAATTTTTACAAATTTTTTATATTGACGTTTTCTATACATGGTTAAGTTTTCGAAATATTTTTTTTTTAAATAAGCATAGACACGATTATTTTTTATAAATTATAAGAGTTTGAAGAGAAAATATTGACATAATATAAAAAATAATAAACTTGATAAAATTGATAGTATTACAACAATAGCACGACTATGATAGGAATTAATAATGATATACAATCATACATATTTTACGTAGGAAGGTATAAATGAATTAGCTACATTTTACCATGTAGGTACTGCACATAGCCTTAACCTAGTAGGTGTTCATGCTGCCAAAGTTTCATCCATATTCCATGATGAAAATATTTTTTGTTTAATTCCGAATATATTATCAAATTTATATAATATATTATACATATTATATATTATATATTCTCATATAAATATTATAATACTCATTTTTATCGGGTTCGAAAAGTAGATGGAAACTTAGTATGAAAACTATGAAAACCACTTTAAAATCTCATTGTGATACACGTTTGAAGTACAACAAAATAAAATTGTTAACATTTTTTCGTTATACTTAACCATATAGCGACTGACATAGTAGATTTTAATAAAAATACAATAACATTTATTTAACTAATTTAAACTGATTTTAAAACAAATAAATTCCTAGTTTTAATGTCTCCTTCATTTTTGGGATTCTATTCTAGACCAATTTGATAAAATAAATTTATCTTTATAAAAATATAATCAAACTATTGATGTAGCAACCAAAAGTTTATGACGTTTAATTGAATTCCAAAATATAAGAAAAAATGGTCATGAAAATGCATTGAATGAAGCTAAAAAAATTGCACTTTTAATTAATATACTATACTATACCAGATACCTACTGATTTCCCAGCTACAAGAAAATAAAATGTAAAACTTATATCAAACTATCAACATTTTTCAGCAAATCGATATTTAATTTAAAAATAATCTAAGAAATCTCTCATATTTCACATGTCTATTGATAGTACAAAACAATGGAAATCCGTTTGAAACTATTACGAGTACATCATCTATAGAAAAAAGTCATATAAATATTTAGTGAACATTTCAAGTCTCTATCATCAATACTTTTTGAATTATCATGAAAAAAAGAAAATCATTTAGTCGGTATCGCGGAAACAGCCGATTTCATCAAAATATAACTTTTTAACGCTTATTACATTTTTTTGCACAGCTTTAGTAAACTATTTTTAGGTTTATTGGAAAAAGAAACTTCTTTAGTACATTCACTATATTTTTAAGTCTTAAGTATTGATACTAAAATGTATATATAATTTCTAACTTCAAACAATAGGCAAGTTTTCCTGATTTTTATCAAAATTTAAAATTCAAACGCTTATTTTTAAAAATTGAAATAACAAATTGTTCAAATGTTTTTTACAGGAGTAAGAACAATTGTATCAAAATTTCAAAACGTTGTGGCCAACCACTTTTATTATTGACATTTTACGAAGCAAAAAATGATAGCGGCGAATGCTCCGGCGACGAAACGATCGCGGCGAAATGAATACTCCGTTTAACTTTTACTATTTTACCAGTCCATTGTGCCTTAGGACTATAAACTTCTATATTATATATATGGAGCTGTAGCTGCAGTGAATAACTTCCAAAAATGTTCTTATCAAAATCGCCAAAAACCTGCTTGCTGCTAGAGATTCTCGTGGATTATTTTTGTACTCATTTTTGCCGCTATTTATAAAGCTATTTTTTTATAGTAAATAATTTCAGATAATGATAATAACTGATAAGTGATAATAATTACAAAAATCAATATTGCCTCTCGCGGTTCCGCCATTCTCTTATAAATTGTAATAAGTGATGTACTATGTTTCTATAGCTTTATCTTATACTATGATTCTATAACAGTTATATTATATATCCTTACTAATTATTTACTGATATTGTTTATTTGTATTAATACCATTAGTTAATAATTATTACTATTACATATTAAATTATTATTTAAAAGTACATTTAAACAATTGTACTAAAATATTCAATGTTATAAAATTGCTAACAATTTACAAATAACAAGTTTAAAAGAATAAATTATTTGAAAACTATAAATTTTATTGGTTTCTATTAAACATTTATTTAAGATTTTTGTAAACAACAATTAGAGAACTATAATTTTATTTTATTTTTCTCATACAATTGATTATTATTGCAAAATTATCTTGCTACAGTTTTTTAAATATATTTTGAAACTTTATTGATGGAAATCTAATTTTTGAGAATATAAACATAATCTATTGGTATGTTAAATAGCAAGTACTTTTTTAGTAATAAATTAACTTAAAATTGATTTGATCCTTTCTCTGAATAATTATTTATTATTTATATAATATAATTATTTGTTTGATTTCTTATATATTTAATAAAATAGTAAATATTAGTTTTAAGATGTTCCAAATGGAGGAGTCAGATGAAGTATTTGATGTTGTAATACGCTATGGTTTATACTTGGTCGCTGTTTTTCAATTAGTGTGTATTACTACTGTATTTCTATTAACTGATCAATCCAATGATTCTAAGGTATGTATTATGCTATTTAAAAATAATAAAAATTCAAAAAATCAATTAGTTATTTACTTTTTAGGATAACGGTGATGGAAGTGAATATGATTCTGATGGTAGTACATTTGCATCACCTAGACGTCCATATTCTCATCATAGGTCAAGAAAACAAGACAAGAAAAAAAGAAGATAAGTTAAAATAAATAATTTATTTCTGTATATTGTTTCTTTTTTTTAAGTTTAATTATTTATTGTTGTTTAGTAAAATCTAAGGTTTTTTTATTTACAAATTGAAACATTTTATTTATATTCTTCACTATAATTTTATGTCTTAAATAAAACTATTGTTAATCATACATTTTTTTAATCTTTCATTTATATTTACTTATTAGGTACTGAATAAAATAATGGTTAATATGTCACTTAGTGAATAATAATATTATTATTACTATTATTTTTCAGTTGTATTTTCTTTATTTTACTAAAATTTCTATATATTTTTAAGTTACATTAAATATGTTACCAGATGGTCTAGATTAGGGTTTTCCAAAGTGTGTTCCGCGGAACCCTAAGGTTCGATGCCAAGGGTTCCGCCAGATTTATGTGATTACTTAAAAACTTATTTTATATTATTTAAAAAATTGTAAAATTTTTGGTTTAAAAAATAAAATAAATGGTTTTTTTTTTAAGAAAAATTAGAGTTGAAAAGACATTAGGGTTCTGGGAAACATAAACTATTTTTTAAGGGTTCTGTGATTGTAAAAGTTTGGGAACCGCTGGTCTAGATGAAGTACTGTAACGGAAGAACACATAATGTCAAAACAATTAATGAAAACCTGATTATTATATATATTGAGTACCATTAAACATAGGCAATACAACATACATAAAATATAGATTTGTATTATAAAAGTTCTTTTATACTTTCGATATACATTAATATAATGTGATTATATTATTAATTCTGAGAGAATCAAGAGCAATTGATATTTTTCCCATTTTATGTACACAAGCAAATTATATCAATAGATGAATGAAAATTAAATTCATATTTTATTTTGAGTGTATCCAGATCATTTACTATGTTTATAATATTTATATAAGAGCATGCTGGATGAAATTTATCTTTATTTTTAGTTTTTCCTACACATCAAGAAATTATTGTACCCACAACATATACTTAACTGTTTGTTGATATTTAATGTTAATACACACATCCAGGGCTGTATTAGGGCATTGACATTTGACACTATAGTTTATGTGTCGAGGGCCTACAATAGTGTTAATACAGGCCTCCTCACGGCTCATGTCATCACTTTGTTTTTAAAAAATTAATTATGAAGAGAATATTTTATAATTAAAAAAAATAAACAGACATCATATAATTGGTATAAAAATGTTATTGGTTTATTTTATTTTGTTATAAAATTATGGTTTTATGAAAAAGTAAGTGTACAGTGTTTTAGTGTTTGTGTAATGAATTTAAATTTTTCCATTTATTGAAAAATGTTTTAAGTCTTGCAATTTTTTAGACTTATAGGTTGTAACTTTTAATTATCTTGAACATTATAATATAATTAAAAAAAAATAACAACCTATACGAAGAACAATGTTCATTTGTATAATGATTATATGTGCTTTTATCTAATCGTCAAAATTAATACTTTATACAAAATTTCAATATAAATAACTATTAAGTTACCTGAAACTTTGAACTGTTAAAGCTAAAAGGTATAAACTGTAGCTATATTGGTATTTAAAATTTATTTAATAATCAAAATCTTTTTTATATAGATTGTATTCATAGAATAATTAATAAATACCATCCACAATTATTATATTATAGATTTATCATTTATAAATTATAATTAATAATGCAAATAAATCTAGTATAAAATCAATCTTTTCTAGTATTAAAAATATAGAGACTTTGATTCAACTATCTATTTTTTTTTAAAAACTTTTAATGCTTAAAATATGACATCTCTTTAATCCATGGAAACTGAAGATTATAGAGATTTTAAATTAATATTTTACATAACCATCACTTAAATATGTTATTTTGAGTACAATATTTTATTAGTACAGTTCTGTATTTAAGTGCTAACCCAGTATTTTCAAAAAATTGGCTAGGAATGATTAATTTTCGAACTAACAGTAACATTTTGATAGAAAATAATATAATACTATTGATGCTATTTTATTTTTATATAATTATGAATTTGATCAAATGGCACATGTTTAAAATATTGAAATTTTGCGTCCACACAAAGCAAACAATTAAAAAATGTTTCTCGAACGTTGGCCTAACATTTGCCGAACACCAAAAATATCTAGCAAACGTTTTGCATATATGTTTATATTTATATACTGATGCACTCGTATTTAAATAATTATAAATTTAATTATTAGTAATTCAATTAGGTTCAAATGATATTTATACATAAAAAAAATATATATCAAGTATAAAATAATATACTTAAATATGATATTAATATTATAATTATTATCAAGTATATCAATACGTTATAGATTATTTAACATATTATTGTGTGGTATTCCAGACTATAGGGAGATACTATTTGTTTAAAAATAAATATTTTGTTTGTTATTTTATATGTTGTTTGGTGAAAAATTATTAAATTTACCAATGTATATGAATAAAATTTTACTCTACGCGTCCTACTAAAGGTTCTCACACACTGCTGCGGTATGCGATACGGTATCGGTACGGTACACGGAAAAATAGTGTACCGTACCGATACCGTATCGCGTACCGTAGCAGTGTGTGAGAACCTTAACACGGGGAGTGGTATTTTATGATAAGTAATGGTATTCTTTTGATATTTTGAATATATATAAGTTATGGCTAAATGCATTTACACGGAAATACCTTCACAAAAATGTGTTTTATTTTACGATTTTTGGGTCTATTTATCAATTAAATTAAACACTCGATATTCTCGTAAAATTACTAAACATATCACCATCATCTAAATCTAAAAAGAAATCATAACGGTAAGTTTTTCTTGGATGAAAAAGTTATCGTTTCCTATAACCTTCTTTTGTTTTTTAATATTATAATATTATGATTACGCATTATAACAAACCCAGCAGCATTAATGCAGCGTGTGATTTGTTCTAAATCTGACATGGTTACAACTGATGCCTGATGGCAAACATATAGCGATTAGCGAATAACTAAATTATAAATGAACGTTTGGTGTCATAATAAAATGTTTGAAAAACGTTTGTTAATTCATCAATTAACAACGTTTCCTCAAGCTATCCAGAAAATAAAATATCTTCCTTTTTAAAAATTCCCTCGTTTATTGAAAATACCAAAGACAACAGACAAAATATACTAGAATCGATTAATCAGTAAATCATGGAGGAAACGATTTAATGCTGCGCCATACGCGCATTCCATGTCCCGCGCCGGTCATCCAGCGCATCCCTACTCCGTAGCCCGCTACCACTGTAATCGATGATGTTTTGTTATTCTTCGAGAACACGGACAAGATGGCCGATTAGGTTAAACGAGTGTTTTTGAAATTTTTCACGTCGATTACTCGTTGTCGTGCGTGTTTTAAATTAAATGTTAAACGAAATTATCGAGTGTACATCACCGGCGATCAAGTGCAACGTTCGACAAGGGCCGAGGCCTCCTCAATCGTATTTTCTGAACGCCATAAACCGACACGTTCGTAATGTTTACGTTCCAGGTACATGTACAAATTGTATTATTTACTTGACTTTTACTCGAATATTCATGGGTTTCCAGTATGTAGTTGGTTTGAAAAACCGTCCAATGTCAAGATACGTCCGTCAGTTTTTGCTTGGAACTCGGTGGTCCCCTGGCACCGGTGTTTGCGTTGCAATATTTCATCTGACGAACACTGAAATGGCGGTATTTTCATTTTAACACTAAATTCACCTTGCTTATCACTTTGTTTGCCGGTTTAAAACTCCCAATTATTGTTTATCTGTCCTTTATAGTTTGCCTACTTGTCTTTAAACTTTTCGTCACGTTATAATATAGGCTCACCGTTTAATCTTTAAATTTCATATTGTTGGGCCAACATAATAAATCAGTTAGTCAACAATGTAGCGAGCATGAAAAATAGAATTTTCGTTTATTCCAAAACCTAATTCGATTCCGAAGTATATTATGTATTTTATACTATTTTGATATTTTCTAATAAATTTCAGTTCAAAATTAATGCCACATTATAAACTACAAAGAGTATGATTTCTAAATATTAAGTTTATTTTCATAACCCTAATGAATATTATGAAGATGTGTGTTTATAACATTAATTTACTCCTTTTTTATGTTAACATATTTTTTGAATCCAGTGAACTGATTGAAACTAAAAAATGAAAATAGTCATATGCATATACCATATATCCATTTTACTTAAATTTATACTTTCAGATTCAATTTTTGTAACTTTATTTATAAATGTCAATAATATTCATTCAATAGTTACCTATTTCATAGAAACTAATGGTTTTACAATATTTTTATTTGAGTAGGCTTTGTTATTTATGTTATGTGTAATTTGGTTATTGATAGTTATTTCTATTCTAATTTTATTTCAATGTTCACTGTCTTAAAGTATTATTATCTACGTTTGAATTCCTTGTAGGTACTGAGGAAGCTATTGATATAAAATTAAAATAGAATTAAGTATAAACTTGTTTAGATTTCATTTAGTATTTCTATAAAGTTGAATCATCTTAAATATTCTTTATTTATGATTTTAGATAATTAATCTTTAAATGTTTAGTCTTTTATTTTGAGTATCTTAAAATGTAGCTGAATCATTGAAACTATTGATTTCATTTCAAGTGAATGAAAAATTCATATTTTTTGCACTTGTTTAAGAGATAGGTAATTTTACCAAATTCAGGAATCATATTGAATGCACTCTTGTTCATATTGCTTATGGTTAAAACTTTGATTAAAATTATATTGATACAAATCTTACGATGCAACTAATATTAAAATTATGTGGTTATGTATAATATTTCCAGCCAATCTGTATATATATATATATATATTGTGAGATAACGGTGCAATAGACAAGTGATAAAATTTTACTATATAATATCTTGGTGAAAGATAACATTAGAATTTTAAATTCATCTAGATTTCAGAAACTTTCACATATTGTCTTGTATCTTACTGATAAAAATTAATAAATGATTAGTTATATACTTTATAAATAATGTTTATATGTATAGATTCAAATAAATTGAAATGTTTTGTAAAAATGTTCAAGGTACTATATGAATTATTAATTAGGTTCAAGAAACCTTATCCATAGGTCATAGTAATCACTAATCATAGTAATTTATATCATTTTTTTGTATAGTGTCCATTTATTCTAATTTATTTATCAGTTAAAGCCTAGTTGAATATTTACATTGACTTTTTAACTTCTATTAATATGAAAGTTTTTTAGGTTACTTTCGACTGAAATCATTTTTCTATTTTATAATTGTTTTGTACAGTGATATAAATGTTTAAAAGTTACTTAGTAGTGTTATTTATTCTCGCCAAAAAATATATTAATAAAAAAATTAAGTAGTATAAAGTGTAGAAAATAACACCGTATGAAAAAAATAGTTATTTTGTTATAATTACTTTTTTCTTTGAAGTAATACATTTTAGTACACACACACATTGTATATTGTATATAATGTCTATAAAATAGGGCGTCTCTTATCTACACTTAAAATAGTTTAGAATAAAAATAGTCCAAGTGATCTTATTCGAAAGGAAAAGTGACAGCAGGACGAAGGAAATTGATAATCAACCAAGTTTTTCGACTGTTAGTGAATACGTTTAAAATGCCCTCTGACACCGTTTTTTTTTTTTTTAATTTTTACAATACTGTATGAAGAAATGTATAACATCCCGTTTAAAAAAAAATGTTCAACGTTCATGCTGACTAAAAGTGTTTTATTTTTTATTTTAAACTTATTAATATTTGTGTGCAATAACGATTAACTATACTATTTTATACTATTGTTGCACAAATCTTTCGGAACACTAGAACGCACGCGCATGTGTATAGGTAATAATCGTATTTGTCCGATAGGCTGTAAAGTTAGATTCCGCGTCTAATCGGGGGAGGTGCCTTACCATCACGCGCGTGCGCGCTCTGGCCATCGCTAAAAAATCGTGATACATACATTTTTATCTGGTGATTCGGGCGGCGGCGTGTAAATGTAACGTGCGCGCGCTTTCGCCGCTACAGACTCGCGTGTTCGACACGCAAGCCGCAAGGTCCCCAATGCCAAAAAACCCGGTCATCGGTTCGCGGCAATAGTAATATCGACGTGCCATGCACCACGCATACAATATGTACATTATATTATATTATTATTATGTTATAAAAACATTTGTGTACTGCTCGCTGCTGATTGTTTGGATGCGCACGCGTGCAACCGTGCCGCCGTCATTTTCCCCCGGGCACCCCGTCCGTTTCGACGGTGCCCCATCAAGGGCCTCATCTACATACAACCGTCGTTTCAGCCGCGCGCGCGGCCTTGTCACTGGTTCAGTTTGGTGCAACGCTGCCGGTCGCTCGCTGTTTTGCGCGACCGCTTCTCCCATGCCCCACCGCTTTTCCGCACTCCACTCAATCGACGCGCCAATATTGTTGTTCTCTCTCTCTTTCGCGCGCGCACCTATCTACGGATTATAGCATTCCATCCCGTTCTGCACTTTCCTATGATGATGATGATGATAATAATAATAATTATTATTACTAGGAGATTCTACACGTTAAGAGTCTACAAGTCTACTACAATTACTTGCGCGCACCCTGACTTCCGCGTTTTGTTACGACTCACCATTTATATAGCTCACGTTCTTAAGTGAATTATTACTTCAATAGTAATAAATAATAATATTATGATAACAATAATAATTCATTATTATTTCTATTAAAATTATTATAACGTAGGTGGAAGAGATTTGCGTGTGCTCGTTCTATATGTTGGTTTTTCAACGTGGGTTAAAATTTTCATTGTATTGATATCATTGTATACGAATAACGATTCTGAACGGAGTTAATATGTTTGTCTAAAATGGGTATATAATAATGTAATATTTTATATTTAAATTGAAATATAATGTAATAGTATGCAATTTCGTAAAAATTTAAATTTCAATCAGTCATAACATTTTTTCCTTTAAGTCCGGTAGAATTTTTTTTATAGATTTATGAAGAATAGCTTATGAATAACCTAGTGTTAAAATTTTAAACCTTAAGTATAAACAGAATAAATTTTATGAATTTTTATCTACAAAACAACTTGCAAATTATCGTGATTTTGACACATTTTATACAAATTTGAGATTTATGCGCTTATAAAAAAAAAATTGAGCGAAACGATTTCCAATATTTTTTAGTTACAATAAGTTAAACTGATAGACCTTGTATTACATTTTCAAGAGTTTTCGGCCAGCCAATTAAATTTTATAGATATGTTTCAAAAAAAATGTCTTACAAAAATCAAAAAATGTCAAAATACTTTGAAAACATAACCACGTTTAGAAAACGCTAATATAAAGATTTGGTAAAAATTTCAAGTTGTTGCGGTTTTTGGTTATTGAGTTAGAGCATCTAAAAAAAATGTATTTTGTAAAAACGTGATTTTGCGTAAAATTTCCCGTTTTTCGTAATTTTTTTATCGTTTTTTTCGATTTTATAAAAAAGTATTGAAAAAGTTGGATTTTTGACTTGCCCAAGTACCATCTGCATTCACTTTCCTTTCAGAAAAGTTGCTGTTTAAGCAAATCAAAGCTTTTTTACTGCCAAAAAAGCTGTCGTTGGACACAAAAAAAAAACACATCATTGTAAAATCAATAGATTCCATCACTTCGTTAAGAATCTAAAATTTATCATATTAGTCATCAGATTTTTTGTTGTGGTAAACGAATGTTATGTTTATAATAATGTATACATTTTTTAAATAAAATTGTATTTTAAACTAAGTCATTTTAAATTAGTAAAATTTGTTTATAACGTATATTATTTATTAAATTTATCATATTTTTATTTCTATTTTTACGTTTTAGCTCTTCCTTGGTCTTGAAATAATAGATTTGATTATCTCAACCATCTTCCTTCATAGTTTCTATAAAATATTCTTACTAATAAATTTAACGTTATAGAATTATGATTTTAGATTCTGAACGGTTGGTTTTACAATGATGTGTGTTTTTTTTTTTTATATATTTTCTTTTTTTTTCTTTTTTGTGTTTGTCATCACGTTTTGGAGCAGTAAAAATGCTTCGATTTTCTTAAACAGCAACTTTTCTGAAAGAAAAGTGAATGTAGATGGTAATTGGACAAGTCAAAAATCCAACTTTTTCAATACTTTTTTAAAAAATCGAAAAAAACGATAAAAAAATTACGAGAAAACGGGGAATTATATGCAAAATCACGTTTTTACAAAATACATTTTTTTAAAATGCTCTAACTCAAAAACCAAAAATCGCAACAACTTGAAATTTTCAACAAATCTTAAGATTGGCGTTCTCTATACATGGTTAAGTTTTCAAAGTATTTTGACTTATTTATAGACAATTTAAATTTTCGATTTTTGTAAAAAAAAATTTTTTATACATCTATAAAATTTAATTGGCTGACCGAAAACTCTTGAAAATTTATTAAAGGATCAATTATAAGTTATACTAATTGTAACGAAAAAATATCTGAGATGGTTTACTCAAATTTTTTTTATAAGCCCATAAAGTTCAAATTTGTATAAAATATGTTAAAATTGCGATAATTTGTAAGTTATTTTGTAGTTGAAAATTCATAAAAAATTTTCTGTTTATACTTAAGGTCCAAAATTTTAACACTAGGTTGTCCATAAGCTAATCTTCAAAAATACATAAAAATAATTCTACCGGACTTAAAAGATAAAATTTTATGATTGTATTTATTTTATGGTTTAGTTATCAAGAAATTAGTAATAATCTTATAAGTTAAAATTTGATTAATAAACAATTCTTTCATAAAAGTAATAGTTAACAAAAACAATTATTTTAGTATTATATTACTATATCTCATATTGAATATAATATATAATATATTATATCTTATATAGTATATTATTATGTATTATTATACTCCTGATATCCCATCTTCCCATAGACCAATTTCTCCTCCCCACATTCTCTAAAATATTTGAAAAAGTACTCCTCAAAAGGCTACTTCTACTATCGGACAAATCCAACATCATTCCAAACCACATGATTCGAAATCTGTCGGGTGGCACTATTGAGTGCCCTCTCTTATCTGTCAGTCTCGCTATGTAAATATCTATATTAAAATTACTTATTGTACAGAAATGTATAGATTGTAATTATTCTTTTCTTATAAAAAAAAAAAAAAGTAATTACTAGGATTGTGGATATTTTATAATAATTCTATCTGAAATAAATAAAAAATATATTTGTGATTTTAGATAAATGAATATTCAAATTTTTTGAGTTTTTACAAACACTTTATATAGTTGTTTCAGTGATTAATTTTAATGGAAAATTAATAAATTAATGAATGTCTTATCCAATTTTAATATTTTTATACTTCCGAATTCAAGTCTATTATTAATTTAACTTATAAAGTGATGTCATCTTATCAAATTATTTAATCAAGAAACATATTTAATGCATTTATTTATTTTTAGGATAGAGCAAAAGTGAGTTGGTGATGGAATCGGATGGTAACATCAGGACACCGGGAAGCGCCGCTTACTTTCTTGTAGGTTCGAGTCGCGTGCCATGTGGTCCAGCTGTTTCTGGCCAGTTGACCATTCCTGTTGGTCGACCTATGTCCAATCAGGATGTCTCTGGGGCCAGTCTCATTGTTCAGATGACGCCATCCCGCAGTCAAACACAAGATCACCATGCACGTACCACTGTTGTGCGCACCGCAAATCAGCCTGTTGCCATGCATCGTTTTCCTTTGCAGCTCAATCATACCAGCGCAAATATATTATCACCAAATCAGCAATTCAAACAAATACCTCTTTATCAAGTATAAATTACAGTTTTATTTAATTAATTATTAATTATGTAATTACATTTTAGTATAAAGTATGAAGTTAGTCCTTTTTTTTAAAAAAAATTATTATTATTATTCAGAGAAATACCACTTCTATACAAATGGAATCTGTTCGAAAAAATGTATTTGTTTCGACCCCAGTTGCCTCACCACAACTACCTTACAATCGAGTTGGTTTAACACCTCATATGTTAATGACTTATATGCCACCTAGAAATCGGTTATCAAATAACCACCGAACCCGTGTTGTTCCTGTTAATAGACCTAAGTAAGTTCTAAAAATGAATGGTTGAATTTTAATTAAAAACTATAATTTAATTAATTTAAATGTATATTTATTTCTAGTCCTATGTTGAGACGAGATCATTATCCAAGCGACGATGATTTATTAGAAGTAACTGAACATAGACCAGTCTATGATCCAAAAAAACCAGCTGAGGTATGTTTGATTTTTAAATTACAGTATTAATATATTAAATTTATATATTACTATTCGTCATTTTGATAATTTCCAGTTAATTAAAGTGGAACATAATTATTGTTTTGTTCCGAGAGTGTCACCTCCACGAAATAACCAAGTAAATGGAGTGATAACAACCCAAAATGTTAGTTCTGGTCAAACATGTATAGTATCACCCACAGTTTCACAAATACAGTCACAACCTCAGTATAATGTTGTAACCAATAATAATAGAGGTAAATTCAAATTAATTTTCTATATTTTGATTTATTTTTATTTGATTACTAAAATATTTGATTATTTTTTTTAGTTATTCAAAAACCAATAAGTAATCCTATTGTGCCAATATCAACACCAGAATCCTTACTATCATTAAAATCATTAGTAAAACACGAACCACAAGTTCAAGTAGAAAGTGAATTAAGTGCTAGTGATCATGATCTCGATGGACAAGGGGAAGAAACTGATACTGCACCTGAAGCAGTAGCTGAAGGTAAAGATAATATCAAATCGGAAGAATCTGCAGTTACAAGATGTATTTGGTATGTAATATATTATGTACAATATATAATTTTTTAAAGAGTAGAGAATATATATAAAATTTGTTGATTAAAACTTTAATTACTCCAAGATTCTTTGATCAGATTTCTATACTTAAATTGTAAGTTAGCTCTTTCAATATAAAAGCATTCAGATTTTGTAATAAGAATTTTTGGATCCTGAAGTGTAGAATTTAACATTTGTATTGATATGAGATAAAAATAAATATTAATAATTCTACTTTTAAAATAATAAATACTAGTTCAATTCAATCTTTTTATTTTTAAAAAAAAAGTTATTAACTACATTAATAATTGTTTTGTATTCAAATTTTGTTTTGTTTTAATTAATATTTGAACTCCTTTTTTAGCGAAATGGAACATGATGATGGATTTATGATAAGTTGCGATAAATGTTTGTAAGTGATTCAAAATTTTTTATTTTTATCATAATTTAAATTTGTTATCATAATAATTGTTTATCATGTAGAGTTTGGCAACATGTTGATTGTGTATTGGAAAGTAGAAATAATCTACCGGAAGAATATTTGTGTGAATGTTGTTCACCAAGACCATTCAACAAAGAAGCAGCAGCAGCTTTACAGCACATGAAATTAGCAAAGAGAATATCAATGGCTTCAGCTTCACATTTACAAAATTCTAGTGACTCAGATCTTTCTTCAGAACTAGGTAAATATAATTTTGTAATATTTTTTAGATAATTGATTTTTATAGTTATTTAAATATTAATATATTTTCTTATTTGTTTCATATTCCATAGATATGCCAGTAGATCGTAATAATGTACAAAATAAAAGAAAAAAGTACAAAAGTCGTCAGAAAAATGCTCCTAAACGAAAGTCAAATGGTTTACCCTCATCTCAAATGAAGCAACGCCGAAAAAGTGGTCCATCACCAGGTCCAAGAAAAAAAGGTTCAATGACTCCTGAAAAAAAAGCATTGGCTGAAGAGCGCAAGAAAATGCTAATAAAGCGTAAAGAAATGTTGTTAGAGAAAAAACGATTAGCAGCAATGGACAAAAAGAAAAAAGTTAATCAAGAAAAAAAAATATTACAAAAAAAGAAGGTAAACCATTATTTTTGAAACATATTAATTAATGTATGTGTAATTTAATAATTATTGTTTGATTGAAGACTGTTGATTATTCTTCTGACGATGAGCCAAAAATATTTAAAGCTGATAAACCTACTAAACAGCATAGTAAATCAAATATTGAACAACCCATCGATCAGTTGCGAAATTGGATTGATAAGTACGAGGAAGCAGTTACTAACCATTATTCTCAGGAATTAAGAGCTCGACTATCATCCATTAAACCAAATGGCAGCGTGACTTTAGGTGAACTTCGCACCCCAGTCAAAATTCCTATAAGTAGGACTAAAATTTCATTACTTCCTAGTGGAATAAAAGTATGTTACATTTATATTTCTCCAAAATTTGTTCCATGTTAATTTATTAATGTTTTGTTTTCTTATAGATGTTGGTTAGTAATTCAGTTCTAACAAATAATCAACCTATAATAGAAGTCCGAGGAAAGTTTACTTGGACTGGTTCTTTAGCCTACAAAGAACCAATACCTAATCGAACAGATCCTTATGTATTTTTTTATGTTGTTCGGTTTTCTACTGACTGCGATATTGAGGTTTGTGTTGATTGTCGTACCTATGGTAATGATGCACGCTTTGTTCGCCGTTCATGTAAACCAAACGCAGAGGTAAAATAATTAAAAATTAAAAATATGCTAAAATAGATAATAATGAGAATATTTTTTTTAGCTCAAACATTACATTGAAAAAGGTTCTATTCACTTATACATAGTAGCAAATCAATATATTGAGAAAAATTCAGAAATTACCTTAAACCACCAGGCTGCAGTTCCATTTAAACGATGTAATTGTGGTGACCCATCAACATGTACAGCTTCTATAAATCCAGTACCACTTGTAACAACACCTATCACAATTGTCCAAGAAAATTCTTCATCTCCATTGATCGACCCAACCGTTAGTCATTCGTCTGATGATGATGAAATTAAATCATCTCAAAGAAACAAAAGAACTAGACAACAAAGAAGTATGAAAAAAACAAATAAAAAAATAATAAAAAGGACAACCTCTAAGGCTGAAACACCTCCACCACCACCGCCACTATCAACTGTTAAAAATAAAGAACCTAATGGACCGGGTCGACCAAAGAGTCCAATTAAAAAGGTAGAAACTAGTCCAGAACCTGATATTAACAAATCTAACAATAATGATACAAAAATGGTGAAACGATTAAATGAAATGGTAATTATTTTTAATTACTGTAAATTGAAAGAAAATGTAATTATTCTAATTTTTTTTAGTCAAGAGAAGAAAGAAAGATGGCTGCTATTATGAAAGCTTTTGAAAGGATGGAAAAGAAAGAAGCTCGAAAACAAGAATCCAGGTCTCATAAAGATACTGATTCTTTTAATAATTCATCACCTCATAGCCTTAATAGAAACAGAGTTCGAAAAAGTGTTGTCAAGTAATTATATTTTAATTTTCTATATATTATTAAATAATTATAATAAAAATAGTAACTTATTTCTAACTATTAAAAGTTACTGTTAAACTTATACTTGAGCATAGAATTTAAAATTGTCATAAAATGTTATAATATTTTAATTTTCAAATTTATTTGGAACTAGCTGCCTTTGTGGGAAAAATCATTTTTAATCGTTAATTTAGCGACTACAAATTTCATATTTTTTTGAAGATGATTCTTAAAAAATATTAAAAATATAATAAACCCTTTTTTTTTTAATTTCGTTCTCTATACAACCTAATCTTACTTGTCTTACACAATCAAATAATGAAAACTAACATAATATATCTGATGAGTTGTTAAAATTGTGTACATACACGATAAAGAGCTGTTTTTAACTTAAAATTGTCTATATTATATCCTTTTAATTAATTAATAATTTTAATTGTAAATATTTGTTTTTGTTAACAGAAGAAAACAACGACCATCTAATAAAAACAATCGTTCTAAAGCAGCTAGAACAAATCGACCACAACGTAGAGCAGCTACTATTTCATCTCGTTCTTATAATAGTTCATCAGACGAAGATGATAATAACAATGATGATGACGATGACGATGATGATAGAAAAAGTCGTTTGCTGTCAAGGAAACGTGTTCAGAATCGTTGTAAATTTTCTGTTCGGTTCCAACATAGACCATCAGCTATATCATCTCTTCCTCGTTCAATATTACGACGTTCTCCTCACAATAGTCTACTCGATACTTCCATTAAGATAGATAGTGAAGAAGCAAGTAATAGTGAAGGAACGCCTCCAGCACCATTATCCAGCACTTGTATGTTAGTAGCTGCAGCTGTTGGGCCACTTGCACCAGGATTTAAATTTCCTAATACTAAAAAAGTAATTTTATCTATTAATTTTTCTATTTAAATTGAATAATATAATGAAACATAATTTTTAAATTAGGATTTTGTTAACTCATGGGTTAAGTCTGAAGGTAACTCTCCTACTGGTAGTGAAGATTATAAATTAGGCGAGTCAGGTTGTGCGAAAAAAAGGTGGTTACAACAAGCCATTAGTGAACAAGGTATAAATATCAATCATTTGAATATATTTTAAATTAAAAACTTATTTATGTAAGATTTTGTTTTGTTCTTAGATTCAGTTGGAATGAGTAATGGAGATCAACAAGTTGGTCCATTAAAAAAACGACGGATGGCAAGAGAATCTATGTCTGAATGCCCATCGCCTACAGTTGCTGGTTTGGGACCTATGAATTTTGCTGATGATGATGTTATTGAAGATGAAGAAGTAGAGCAAGCATCGCGTAATATAGCTTCTATTGATTCCAAATTGGCTATATTTGAGGTATTTAAATATATTACTATAAAAATTAAACAAAACTATTACATAATATTTTACTGTATATAGAATAAGAATATGCCGCTAATTGATTTGCAAAAGTCATCCAACACTGTAGCCTTAGTTGAATCATTCTTAGGAGAATTTAAGCCTGATGATGATGGCTTCGCAGAATCTGAAACTGCAAATAAATCAGATATTAAAATGATTGATGAAACCAAAGAAGAACCAGTTAATGATTCTCTGCCTCCAAAAGAATCTTTTATTAATGACTCAAAGATTTCTTCGAAACTAGAAGATAAAGTTGAAAATGAATTAAAAGTTACACAAACAGATACAATTGATGACAGTACACCTGTTAACATATCTAATAGTCCTAAAAAGGATGCTATTAAAGAATTTATAGCACCTATTATAGATCAACCTCCTCCTCCCCCTCCTACATTACCTGCTCCTCCACCCCCTCCTACATTACCTGCTCCTCCTTCACCTCCTCCTCCTCCTATGTCTTCTCCACCACCACTTCTTCCTACACCACCAGTCAAGCGAAAGGTAAGATAGTTTTATAATAAATTAAATGTATTTAATAATTATACAATGTATTAAGTAAACTTTGTTATAGCTATCATTATCTGAGTACAGACGTCGTAAAGAATCACAAGCTACTGTCACCAAAGAAAAGGAAACTGAATCAGGAGCCAGTGATATGACTCGACCATCGCCATCTGTATCTCCTAGTACATCACTTGCAGCTTATGAAGAAATAACTCAGCAGGTTATAGCTAAATCACTTGAATTGGAGTCTAAGTTGGCCCTTAAGTCTGGTCCTTCATTATTTGAATCAAGTGTGTCCAAAGAAGAACCAAAACAATGGGAAAACTTAAATGATAGGTTGAGGAGACAATTCGGAGTTAACATTACTGAAGACTTACCTAAAAGACTTCCAAGATTGTCTCCTCCTCCTGACTACATATCTACACCTATCGAGTCTTCACGATGTAAGAATTTATTGGATAAATATACTTTATCAGGGCTATCAAATCAAAAATGTTGATAATTTTAAAATAAAATATCTGTGTTTTCCACGCTCAATTTAATTAACTTATTTAAATAAGCTTATTAAACAAGTTTATTAACTAGTTTTCTTATTGTTTTTCTTTGAAAGTATGAACTAGTTGTAGCTGCATAAATATAAATTGGTTATTGGACATAAAATATAAGTAAATATTTTTCATATATTATTTTGACAGTCAACAGAATCGACTTAGAATGTAAAAATAGGACAATTTCAATATTAACTGAATCCCCTACTTAAAATTATTTTATGAATATGATATTACATATATTTAAGTAAAATAATGTATTTTCAAACTATATTTATACTTTATCTCTTGAAATTATTTGTTTCCCTTTTTAAATTTGTTAATTACTTAATTTTAACACGAAACTTAATTTACATGTAAATTGTGGTAATTTTTCACTCTGGTATATTTTTATTTCATTATTAGTTATTCAACATTGGGTATAAGAATTCTTGATTTGAGTTTATGGGAATGATTTTCTCAAACAAGAATGTTATTTATTTAAATTAGTTGTGAAGTGTAGTTGTAATAATAGGTGTTACAATGTGTTTCACTCAAATGGTAACATGTAATACTTCCTTCCAATGATCTTGAATTGAAACAAGGTTTTCGGGGAACCCTTGCCAAACATACATTTTTTGATAATTTTAAATTATTTAATCCTTTTTATTTTAAAAGTAATAAAACTTAAAAACTTTTAAATAACTATACCTATTTTTAACACTATATTACGATAGAACTATTTTTTATAAACAACTTCATAAATAAGCTTTTTTTTTTTTTATAAAATTTTTAAATTTACTGAATTTTATTATTGGTTAGAAGCATGTCAAGGAAAGGGGCGAATTTAATGGTTATTTAGTTAAAATTTAACTAGTTTATTAAAAATGTGTAAATAATATAATTCAGTAATCACCTAATAAATTGTTCAAAGTTTTCTCAGTTATTACGAATACATTGTAATCGGCCAATGACTGCTGTGAGAAGCTGATGTTATTTGTTCCCTGTAAGTCTATGTATAATTCGGTTTTTTCTTGTTTTAAATACTGAAGGTAAATCAGCAGTCAACTAAAACAACTCCATTTTCAAAAATAACCCCAAAGAATAAGTCAAGTGGTGTCAAATCCGGTGAACCAAGCTATGTCAGTCCAAACTTAAAGTTGCTGTAATTTAGTCAATTTTTGAGATAGAAAAAGTTTATTTATCAGTTTGCTTAAAAAAAAAAATAGTTTTTTTGAAATCTGATGTTTTGCGTGCACAGAATTAAAGGATTATAAGTTTGAAAATGATCGAAAAATATGTATTTTAGTATTCCCTAGCTCTGAAAATACCCTGTTTTAATCCAAGGTCATTAGAAGGAAATATTTTGTGTTATCATTTGAGTAAAATAAACTGTATACCGGTGGTGAACATTGAACTAAAAATAATATGCACCTTCTTGTTTTAGTATTTATTCTATTTTTCATAATTAGTTAGTCAATTTAGTTAGATTCTGATTTAATGAATAAAATTTGTATTTAGCCTATTGTATCTCTACTATAAAATACTGTTTTAGATTATATAATCTATAACATTTATATTATTACTATAATTTTAAAATTGTTATTTTTCAGATTCATATTATCGTTCAGATGATCAACTATATTGTGGGAAAGAGGATATATTGTTACCTTCGACTGTTGTTCATGACAATGGTCCTCCAAAGCTTATTAGTCCTCCATCGCAAGCATATTTTTCAACTATGTTTTTCAGGCAGCCACCACCCCCACCACCACCACCACCACCACCTGTATGATGAACTATTGCAATTTAAACATGTAATACACATTACATATTAATTGATTACAATAAATTAATAAGTTATTTTTAAATCGACTCAACTAAAATTTAAATATATATTTTTTTCATTAAACTTAAAAAGAACACCAAAGTAGTGTTTTTATGTAAATAGGTTTATTTTTTCCTTCCATTGTCTTTTTGTTGAAATTTCATTGCTTTCATTTAAATGAAACAGTACAATTAAGTTAATTACTTTTTATAATAATTATTTATAATTTTATAAAAACAATTAAAAATTATAAAAATTTGTTATGTATTAATATTTAAATAATCAGATGCTTTAAAAATGTAATATATTTTAATTATTAGAATGCTGTTTTTACTTTTTGAATAATATTAATTCATATTATTGATAAGTCTAAAGAAATTTATAATATAAATTTATTTCTTTTTTATGTTTGTATATTTAGTTATTTAATTACTTGGATGTTATTTCAAAAAAATATAATTATGTAAAAATACAGATATTTTTTGAATAAAAGTATATAAGTAAATATTATAGATATATATTATTACTGTAATATAAATTGTTTAGATTGTAAAGTTTAATATTTTTGTGCAAATTTTAATATTAATAAAAAAGTGTTTTGAAAAATTTAATAATAATTGTATTATTACATAAAATTTTATTATTGAATTCATAAATATGAATATATTAAAATTATGGACTTAATTTTGTTAACATTTATTAGTACTATTGACATATAATAGTAGGTGTATTTCTGCACTAAATCAAACAAACAATATTATTATTATTAATATTTTTTCAGATGTGTTTAGCGGTATAGCTAAATTTTGAGAGAATTATTAAAGATTAACTACTAAACCAAAAACACTCGAAATTGTTTATTAGCATTTCCTATACATGGTTAAGTTTCGAAGTATTTTGACTTATTTATAGGCAATTTAAATTTTCATTTTTTCTAAGAATTTTTTTTTTTTTTTTGAAGTATTGATAAAAAAAATTTGTTAAAAAAAATCTTGAAAATTTAAAACAAGGTTTATTATAAATTGTACATTTAAAAAAAAAAATTTTAAATTGTTTGACACAAATTTTTATGAATTATGTCAAAATCGCGATAATTTGCAAGTTATTTTGTAGTTGAAAAATCATAAAGTTTTAAGTATACTGAAGGTTTAAAATTTTAACACTTGGTTAGCAATAAGTTTTTTTTTTCATATATACATATAAAAAAATTTCTACCGGACTTCAGAAAAAAATTTATGACCATCTGAAGTTTAAATTATTATGAAATTTCATAAAATAACTATTTTCAATATATGTTATTATTTAAAAAATGTTATATAAACTTGAAACTTTTACCAGTTTTTTATAATGGCAATTTCTTCAAATAATTTTTTTTCAAAATAGTTTACTGATTTTTAAACAAATTGAAATATTCATTTTTAGATTCTGAACGGAGTGATGGAATCAATTGGTTTTACAATAATGTGTGGTTTTTTTTTATTTTTTTTTTTTTTGTGTCTGAGGAAACGATTTTTGGTAGTAAAAAAACAGCAACTTTTCTGAAAGGAAAGTGAATGTAGATGGTACTTGGGTAAGTCAAAA
The DNA here is from genome assembly GCA_025469195.1 of Chaitophorus viminalis. Classification (NCBI taxonomy): domain Eukaryota; kingdom Metazoa; phylum Arthropoda; class Insecta; order Hemiptera; family Aphididae; genus Chaitophorus; species Chaitophorus viminalis. The sequence goes on along the minus strand of JAIPRK010001389.1, from coordinate 14,086 downwards.
ATCCAACTTTTTCAATACTTTTTTAAAAATCGAAAAGAATTATAAAAAAACTAGAAATTGTATGCAAAATCACGTTTTAACAAAATACATTTTTTTAAAATGCTCTAACTCAAAAACCAAAAACCGCAACATGAAATTTTCACCAAACTTTTATATTGGCGTTCTTTATACATGGTTAAGTTTTCAAAGTATTTTGACTTATTTATAGACAATTTAAATTTTCGATTTTTGTAAAAAAATTTTTTTTAAACATCTATAAAATTTAATTGGCTGACTGAAAACTCTTGAAAATTTAATACAAGGTTTATAATAAGTTAAAATTATCGTCACTAAAAAATTTCGGAGATCGTTTCACTCAATTTTTTTTATAGGCGCATAAATCTCAAATTTGTATAAAATATGTCCAAATCATGATAATTTGCAAGTTATTTTGTAAATAAAAATTCATAAAATTTATTCTGTTTATACTTAAGGTTCAAACTTTTAACACTAGGTTATCCATAAACTACTCTTCAAAAATCTTTAAAAAAATTTCTACCGGACTTAAAAGATAAAATTTTATGACTGTTTGAAATTTAAATATTTACGAAATTGCATAAAATAGCGATTTATCGTCAAACGATTTTAAATATTTGTTATAATTCAAAAAGTATAAGTCGCAGAAACTTGAAATTTTTACCAGTTGTTAAGATAGGCAATTCCTCTATTTCATATTTTTTTTCAAAATATTATATTGATTTTTAAGCCACTTATAGGCATTTAAAATATTCGAATTTTTTACATTTTTTTTTTTTATAATCGGTGATAAAAAAAAATTGACTCGTACAAAATACTTGAAAATTTAATAGAAGATTCCACAGAAGTAGTTATTATTGTCATTCAAAAATTACTAAAATCCATAGGCACAATTTTTTTTTTTTTATAAGCGTTTGAACAGCGAATATTGATATAAAATTACATGTAAAATGTAATATAATGTATAATATTTTAGACTAACAAATCATATCGGTTTTTGAAATTTGTTCTAACTCAAAAACGAAAATCCTTGACAACTTGAAATTTTCACCAAATCTTTATATTGGCATTTTCTATACATAGAAAATGTAAGTTAAGTTAAATGTAATGTTAAGTTTTCAAAATATTTGGACTTATTTATGGACAATTTAAATTTTCGATTTGTGTAAGTTTTTTTTTAAAATATCTATAAAATTTATTTGGCCGTCCGAAAACTCTTGAAAATGTATTTAAGGATTAATTATAAGTTATACTAATTGTAACTAAAAAATATTGGAGATGGTTTAGCTCAGTTTTTTTTTATAAGGCCATAAAGTTCAAATTTGTATAAAATATGTTAAAATCGCGATAGTGGGCAAGTTATTTTGTAGTTGAAAATTCATAAAATTTTTCTGTTTATATTTAAGATTCAAAATTTTAACACTGGGTTATCCATAAGCTACTCTTCATAAATCTATAAAAAAAATTCTACCGGACTTAAAAGAAAAAATTTTATGACTGTTTGAAATTTAAATTTTTACGAAATTGCATACTATTACATTATATATTAATTTAAATATAAAATATTACATTATTATATACCCATTTTAGACAAACATATTAACTCCGTTCAGAATCGTTATTCGTATACAATGATATCTATCATTGCATTCAAATTTAACAAATCCATTGTATTTATGACCTATCCTATAAACGAGGTCTACTCCACCCCTTACTGCAAAGCAGAGCACGTCTCTGTCTTGCTTTTTTTTTCATATCATCTGAATGAAAGGATGTTCCTTTTCAATTGGCTTTTTTTCACTGCGGCATATTGTTGAGCTGTGGAAATTATTTTTCTGTGAATTTTAGTTTTAGTGTGTTAAAACCAAAATTCGAACAAGTAGTTTTTGAATTGTTCTAATTTAAGTATTTATTTATTTGTATTAAGGAAATGTTCTTATAATACCTAACATTTTGTCATGTTATTAGTTTGTAGTCTATTAATACTAAAAAATACTTTTATGGCGGCAGTTAATTATGTAGCATATCTTATTCCACATATACGCATAGACATTTATTATAAATTATTTATAATCAATGGTATAGATATGATAATAAAACATATTGCATAATAATGCATTTACATATTATTGTCACTCCCTTGATGTTTGTTTATATACTACATTACATTTGTGTTATCTCAAATCGGTAGCAAACTAGTTAATGACACTTAAAATTACTTAATATATAATGACAATAATAAAATCACAATATACATACTTCATGTCACATGAAGTACTATAGAAATATTTATTTGTAACTTACAAATATGTACTCATTCGAATTTTGATGTTAATACATCGAAATACACTGAAAAACAGAAATTTACATCGCCACAAACCATACTTTAGTATATAAAAAAGTACCGGTTGGGCCTCGCTCTATTGTACAGTAGGAGGTGAAGTGGACCTCATTCATAGGATAGGTGATTACAATGGATTTGTTAAATTTGAATGCAATAATAGGTATCATTGTATACGAAAAACGATTATGAACGGAGATGACAATTTTACTGACAAATCATCAGTCTATGTATTATATTTTTTTTGATACAAATAATTTATTTTTCAATTAGGACGGGTTGGCGATTGGCATACAACATGGTCAATCATTTTTTTTCCAAAAATATTGCATGTACGATGTAGTTATAATACCTCATATTATAGATACACTAGTATAGAGAAAAAATATATATTTTATCTACTCAGTACCTATATATTAAAATGCTTATAAAAAATATTTGTGCATATGTATTTGAATAATTCTTGAATGACAGTACATTAGAACAACATATCTATTTTGTTCCTACAAAATGCCTATAAATAGCTTAAAATTAGTAAAATACTTTGAAAAGAAAATGCCAATGATAAAAGTTTCAAGTTTCTACGACTTACATGACTGCCATGATGGAAATAGGGTAATCCAGTCCATACAGTATGCATTTAACAATACTCGGGACGTACATTTTTTTCGACGTTTTTCAGTGCCATTATTTTGCGCGTTTTATTATTTTACTTTTTACATCACAAATTTTTAGATTTTTTCATTATATGTAGCAGATATTTGTTTGATAGAGAAATTGTACAATTGCTGGAAAATTAATTTGTTAGTAATTTAAATTTATAATTTTTTTTATTAATAATGCGTTTTTCCTATATTTATTTTATCAATATACGCTATATATAAAAAATAAAATTGTTATTTGAGTATTAATAAATACGTGATATATTAAATCTATATCGATCACTATCAAGTATCAATAGTTCTAATAGTTGGCCATATCAGTGCTTTGTTTCTTAATGTTAGGCTTAGCATTCATGTTAAAAATTTCAAATATTTGATTATAATATAATGATAATAATGATTAATATAAGATTATTGGGTTTTAAAATTATATAAAATAATGTAAATCCCTTAGCGTGTCATAAAAGTCAAATTGAAGCATCTTGCATTTCAATATTTTTAATATCATTGGATATAAAATTAGGTACAGAAGATACTTTAGAAACAAACTAGGTATAGGTAGCAATTGAGTTTCATTAGCACAGTTATTTTATATTTCATGGGTCAAATGTAGAAAAAAAAAACTATTTGATGCCATAGCATTATAACTTGACAGATAGATAGATACTAGTTATTCTTGCAAGTACATACACAAATATATTCCATGAGATTACTAGAGGCTAGCGCTAAGTAAAACGTATTTAGTTAGAAGTTACTAAAATACAAAATGATTCTGGTTTCGATATCGTTTATCAACCTAGGGTGGTAATTTAACATAGGTAAAATGAAGACGAGAATAATATAATAATAATAATAAGTTAAAAAATATTATTTATAACTATTAACTAATACTGAAAAATAGCAATGAACAATGAGTGGTTTTGTTAACAAAATTAGGGAGAAAAAAAAAAGTAATACAATAATTGAACAAGGAAAAATTGCAAATGTTGTCCTATTTTAATAAATTTATATATTAAATATCAACATAATTAAAAAAAAAAATTCAGTAGTATATTATTCTATACTATTGATTTTACAACACAGAATGGTTTTATTTATTTCCAATCAAAAATGTAGTTTTAATTATTTCACATTGGCTAACCACATTAACAAAAATAATAGGTCATAACTCATTATACATCAGAATAACTTTCTAAGTTAAAATAAAATGTTAAAAAAGTAAAAACAAAATGTAGGAAAATGTAATTGTATAAACTGGGCATTATCTGATTTTAAACTTGGGAGGAGGAATGGGAGGTGTAAACATTTAAAATTATAAATATCCTCTCTAAGGATCCACAATTTAAGATAATATTAGATATAATATTATTTTAAATTAAATGAGATCCAATTCTAAACCATAAAATAAAAACTTTTTAAGAATAATCAATGAGTATAATATTATATTGTGTTTACATAAAATGGTATAAATGAGTAAAAATAAAACTCTTGTATTGAGTTTGTATGAATTGATGTTTAACAATTTAGCAAAACACTCAATACTTAAATAAATGATGTTATAAAACTTAATTAAATATATAAATAAAAATTGTTTTGAGTAGGTTAAATAAATAAAAAATGCACAGTAACATTATATTTAGTTTTTTTTCCAATTATAAATGAGTGATAATATTCAGTTAATAGAAGATATTTAGCTATCTTTGTAGGCAGCACAGGTTTATATCAGTATAATTACGTATGTACAAAAAAACGCAATAGGGTAAAATATACTCATTATCAGTTAGTTTTAGGCTACACTAAATAAATATAATTATTATATAATAAAAAATATTGGAAAACTATAAGTAATAACTATTAATAATAATTTGTTATGTCTAAACATTATGTACAAAGTGTTTAAATTTAAAACACTTTAGAATATATATGAACAGAGGGGATGCACCAACAAAAAGATGGCACATAATTAAGTTGGCTAAGATTCTAAATGGTTTTAGTCTCAAAAAAAAGACTACATAATCATTATTATCACCAGTTTCTTTTTCATTATATTGGTCTCAAAAGATAAATGAACCATTATAATTCCACTTAATACTGCCTAATATTTATACTTAACAAAAATTAATTTCAACAAATAATAGTATAATCTCGTTTAAATTGATTTGCAATTATCAGTTCATTTTAATCATATAAAGCAACCTAGACCAAACTGAATGTATTTAAATCAATTGTCATTTTACGATCTTAATTTAGTCTTGTTCTCTTCATATGAGAAACTATTAAAAATAAAAATTGAAGCCAACCAAGAGGTCAGCAATGAAATCAATATGATAATGATATGATTCACAACACTTGAAGTCACGAGTTTGGTATAGGTCTAGCAAATAGTATTACAAATTTATACATTTGTTTATATATAACATTAAAATGAGAAGACGGAAGACAAACAGGAAGGTGACATTAATATCCGACTATAATTCAAAATGTAAGAAAATGACAATTTTGTACATTTTCATTTGAAGTCATGATAACAATAACTTTGTGTTTTAAAAGATGGATAATTTAAAATGAAACTATATATTATTTATACACATATACATATGTATAAATGTAATTTTGACTAGAAGTCATACTGCCTTTGGAATAATTTAAAATGTGAATGGTCTTAAGGGGAAGTGATAATGCAATATTATAACGTATACTATGTTCATAGGCTCAAATAAAAACCAATTTATGAATGTACTCATGCATAAAATTCACGGTGTGTTGATTTTAGGTATGGATTAGTAGCTGGTGAACGTTTGGTCTCCTCTAAGGGATATGAACCTTCATCCTTTTTACGCATTCTGTAAACAATGAACATGACTACTAAAATTGCACACAGTAATCCCACAACAGCACCTCCAATAACAGCTGAAATAAATATTTTGATAAATAATTATGGTTAAAAAAAATATTAAGACAAGATAATCAAACAAGTGCTTAATTTGTTACCTGCAAGAATACCAGGTTGAGCGAAAAATGAAGATGTTCGCTCAGGATGATTGTTGGGACTAATATAGACTCCATTACTACTAGAATGATCATCAATAGCATTGGAAGGAGGTGGTGGAAGAGTACTTGTAGATGTTGTCCGAGTTACTTGAGGAGTTTCTACTATTTCAGGTTTAATAGATGCCACATTGACATCATCAGTGTTGGTTTTTTGTTTAGGCTATAATTAAAATCAGAGATATAGTAATATACAAATAATATACATTAATTTTTTTTAAATTTATTATATTTTTAAATGTTAGTTTTAAATGAAAACTAAAATTTAATAAAGCTACTAATGTACAATAAGTAAAGCTATAAAGGCAAAACTTGCAAATTATTATTCTATTTAAAAGTGTCAGATGTACAAAAAATATTGCAAAACAAAATTATGCTGCCCCAAAAAGAAACCATACAATGAAAAGATTTTGATTAGCAATGCAAAATTAGTTAAAATATGCAATTCATCAGGTACCTAACACGCAGCATATTAGTATTTATAATTTGCTATGATTTTATAGAAGTAATCAATTGGTATAATATAATGGTAAAAAGTATTTATACATGAAGAAATCGGAATTCCTGGAAGTCAACTAAAATTTCAACACATCAAGCCAAACTAACAATTAAGTCATAATAATATACAATGATTATTTATACACAAAGACATAACATGTATATCAAATAAAATCTAATACATTGAAAAAAAAAACTTTTAAAACCTTTATATAGATTATATACTTAGTTACATTAATTTTATCGAGCTTATTTATTCATAGTTTATGAATTATGACTTAATATGATAACCGTGTACATACATTTAAAATGATAAGACAGCTGATGAATAATAAAATAATAAACATTCTATAAAATTGTTTTTATGTGTTTAAAGATAATGAATAATTTTGTCCCATGTAAAACTTAGAATGCACAGCATTAAAAAATGTAATCTGAATGACACATCAAATTAAAATCAAACAATAGTTTACTTGTTAAACAAATATATATATATATACATACTCTAGTTACTATATTCATAAATGTGAGTGTATACATAACATTATCTTAATGTGACACATTCACTCATAAATATATTAGAAAAATAACTTTAATCAGACTTTTTATGACAGTATAACAATAAATATTATAATGCAAATAAACTAGAGAGTATCTGCATCATTCTATAAAATTTTTTTTTGAGTTTAATACATATAAATGCATTATTTTGGAAATGTTCTCGAATTTATAGAGATATAACATTACAATTTAAATAATTAATGAAGTAACTTTATTGAAATTCATAATTTGATTAATAATAATTGTTAAATAGTTAATTATAAAAAATACTATTTTGAAGTGTTTATAAATAACAGTGCAATATTATATATTCATAAATATTAATTTAGGCAGCACTAATAGTTGTTGATTGAACACTAAACATTTTGGGTACTGATAAGTGAAATAAAGATGTATTATAATTTGTAATCAGCAATTAAGTTAAAAAAAGGTAAGGAAAAAAAATACAGCTACATACCAGTTCAAGATCTCTAGATTCTTCATCATAATTTTTAGTAGTTGTGGTTGTAGTTGACGTGGAAGTTGTAGAACTTGATTTTGAAGGGTTAACCTTTGATGGATTTTCTTTAGCAAAATCATCATTGTCATCATCATCTTCAACTTCTTCGTCATCATCTTCATCATCTTCATCTTCTTCAGGATTGATTCGAGTTTTTACTTTAGTCTTACGAACATGTGCATCTTCATCATCTGGTCCATAACCAGAACCACTAGATTCCATATCTTCGACCCCTGTTCCTTTAGATGAGGAACCCATTCCACTACCTTCTTCACCAAGCATCATATCACCTTCTTCAAATTTAACTGGACCACCATCTGTGTTATCAGACTCATCATCAATAAACAATTCATCCTTATTTGATTTAGTAGGGGTTGAAGTTGAAGATGAAACACTTTCCCCAGATTGTGCCAGCACCTATAACAAAATAATTATTAACTTTTTTTTATTAATCTGCAAAAATATTGAAATATAATTTATTGATTATTTTTTAGCCTAATACTATCATTGTATTATATCATTTATCCTTATGATAAAAAAAATGTACAAAAAAGAAGTTAAAATAAGGTAATATAAAATAAGAACTCAATTAATTATTTCAACTAATCGGTTTTTGTTAGGGTCACACTTCAAATAAATAAATAGATGCATATATTTGAAATTATAATAATAAAGTACAATTGAATAAATGCAAAACATATTATTAAGATTAGATTATATTGATTGACCTAGAAGAAACCTTTATAAAGTATTTAGTAGCTTTCATTAAAACCTTAAAAAATGTCTTAATAAAAAAAACTTTAGAAAAAGTTATAGTGCCACCTAATTTAATAGAAAAAAAAGGAAGATATTAGTTAAACATGACAATCTACCAATATATCTAATCTATCCAATGCTATTATATCCCAAGACAGTTTTGACTGTATAAATTTTTTTTATTTACACTAAATGTATAGTGCATCTTAAATATAAGTAATGGTAATTAGCAGTGCTTGTTTTGTACTACTTTATGTATGCATACTTCAAAAACATAGTGCCATACATAATGATTGCATGAACTATAAATAGAAAATAAAATTTGAATCAGTTAAATACTTTTAAAAATTGAATTAGTTTAAGTATGATTAAATTAATTTGTTCATATTAATACTAGTAGAAGTAAAATACATGTGATCAGTAATAAAACATAATCAATTTAGGTATAATTCATTAATTATATCATAATTGCTGTATTTAGTGTAGGTTAGTACAAATTAAGAATCGAAACTATATTGGTCAAGTTATTGACATTTCCAATTGATATGAAGTAAATTATTTTAAACTGAATAGACATCAATTGTAAAATTGTATCTGATTGATGTGACTAAGATTATTATTTTCTGTACAAAATTTGAAACAAAGAAGTTACCTACTATGAATTGTAATTGATAGGAGTCTATAGATGAGAATAAATAAATGTCTACAAGTAAAGCAAATTAAGATATAATGTAGATTAAAAATTAAAATATTAATTACTAAACATTTTGCTTCCTAAGCTATAACTAACCATCTAATTGCACATTAATTGATGTCGTTTTTAAACCAATTACTACATAGATAAGTATTTATTTTTTATCAAAAACAGAAATTTAATATTTCAATGAACAGTTAAACCAATATTTGAAGATTATTTTCCTGACAAATTATAAATACATTACAAGAGTACAAAACAAATTAAATACTACCTAATTCAATCATTAAAATATTTTTATAAATTTAAAAGCAAGTTCATGATTCTGAGAAATAGATTGAATCATGATGAAGTAATCTTGCACAGAATATTTTATCTATAACAAAGTATTTCAATTTTAAACATTGAATAATAAATTACGTATTAGAAAACCAGTTAGTGTATATTATTTGAATAAACAAGATGTTGGAACTACCGAGATATACTTATTAATAGTTGTATATGGGACGATGTTGCATACACATCAGATAAATGATAACTTTTGACTATGTACCTAATAACAAGATTGATATTAATAATTAATTTTGTTAAATCATGAAATACGATAAGTCCAAATACATAACTGCTTTAGTATTATTATTGAAAGATAAGCTTTGTATAAAGGTAAAAGGTGAAACAGATGGTCATGAGATGCTTAACAATCAAATAAAAAGTTTATCAGACTCTACTGCAAATTTTATAAACAGTATTAAAGAAATACATAGGTAATGATCGTTATGATATGTTATGATCAACCTTTGGGGAAATCAAAAATAATAATAATAAACAGACAAAATAGTCAACAGACGATGAGACAAATCGGATGGGTTGAATTTGAAATCAATATACACACACACGATTTGCAGTAAGAACCTAACAGCATCAGAGGTAAATTTGATGGGAGGTTTATGGGACGACCAAAAGAAGGGCACGTTGAACAAAAGTAACCGTAGGATTTTGTATATCAGTGCAGTGCTCTGGTACGGTGTACTCACGTTGTGCACGAGAAACACGCAGAAGACCGCCAGGCAAAAGGTTCTCGGTCCCATGATTCCCATGGCGGTGATGGTGATGGTGAAGCTGCGGTGCGGTTGCGGCGGTCGCGTCGTCGATGTGGTCGTGCTCGTGGAAAGTGGCGGCGGCGGCGTTTTTGTTGACCTACGGGTCGACGGCAAACGTTACGGTGTTCGTGTGGACGGACGATCGCGTTGATATTGTCATGGACGCGACTGATGAAGACGATGTGGCGGAGCCGCGCGGCGTTCAAGCGCCGTGTGTGCGCGTCGTTGGGTGTTGCACTGGACGGCCGCGGCGCGGTGACGGCGAAACGTACATACGGCCGAAACGACAACAACAGAACACGAAGGGCGAGACGAAAATAAAGATAGTACGAGGAAAAAAAAAACGCAATAAATAAAATACAGTCGCGTCTAACGATTATTGCAGTAGAGTATTTTGCCCGTTCAATGGAATGTCAATCTTAATCAATGAACGGAGAGGTGGGTAATATTGCTTTTTTTCCTCTAGTTGTTTTCCTTTCTCTCACTCACTCTCTCGGGGCACGACGTACACTACAGTAAGCGTGCGCGCACGCACACATACACACATGTACATACACGCACACACACACAAAAGTTACAAACGCACACTCATAGTTAACACGGTCGAGCAACGCACGTACACACGCACACCGATCCCTCCACCCGTCACGCTCTCATCCATCCCCCACTGATGCAACTCTGTGTGTGTGTCTCTCTCTCTCTCTATCCGTTCGTGCGTTCGTCGTCGTCCGTCCTCACTCCTCACTTCTCGACACGGACACTCGGAGTGATCGGATCAGCAGCAGCCACCAACAGATATCCCATCCGTTGCATCGCTATATTATTATTATTATTATACTAACTTATATTAACTTGTCATTTACGTACGAGCATAATATAATAATAATAATATAGCATTCGCTGTTTTACCCTATCGTTTGTTTGGGCGGAAGTCGGATGATAACTGTATAAACAGTACTACTACGTATCATAATTTATTGTTTCGCCTAAAATCATGGTCGCTATCAAATTATTTAAAACAGTATTCTTATGGTCTCAAAAAGTCCTTTTCTAGTTCCTATATAGGCACCTCCATGGCTCCATGGTTCTAATAACGTCGTCACTAGTATGGTTTCTCGATTGTCAGTCCTCAGTGTCCGTGAAACTATTCCAACATGGTTTAGACGACAGGCATTTTACGAATTGTAATAAATAATAATAATATAATTCTATAAATCCAAACAATTGTTTGCCTAAAATCACTAAGGCCTCGTGTTGCGAAGTATAAATAAACATTTTCCGATATATTTTACGCTTGCCGTCGATCAGTGTTCGAACACACTTTGCAACAATAAATGATAATATTATGTCACCAGTTCGATGGTCCTCAATCGAGTCTACACTGTACACTCTATATACTCGCCACTCGGCGTCTCGGCTACTCCACCGTCTCCAACCGGTAGTATACAGGCGCCGGTACGGCAAACCAGCGGTCCTTATTCCTTCTAGTGGTTGGCAAACGCGCGGCGCCGTGTCCCCCGCCAGCCGCGCCCCGTTCCGAACCATAAATAGCTAACCACGCCGGTGGGACGAACACAAGGATTCCATCGTGTTTTCCATTGTGCCTGACCCATATGCCCGCGCGTGCACATCACGACCACTATTATACGAACCCCTGCAGGTGCTCCTCGCGTACCTACCTACCTACTAATGGCAATAATAATGAAACTAACGCGCGTATGAATACCAATGGTCTACAACACATATGCCATAATATGCATATTTAATATTATTATATAAATACATGTTCGCAACACGTGTGTTCGTTGTTGTTTGGGACATGCCCCCCCCCAATACATGTTCATGCGTCCTTCGCCTGCACTCGGATGTAATACTTATTAGTTATTATATTCCAGTATTTTACCATTAGTTTTCGTTTCGGCCCCACCGCTGGTAATTCACCGTGTACTTAATAATAATACAACAAATACATTAATACATGTTATAGTCTGTTTACATGAAAACATTAATGCCATGAACTATTATGAAGCCGTGAAGGGCATAGTCAGACCCGCGTCGCAGGAGGGAGGTGAGCAAGCGGTGCCTATATGCACCTGGTGCAATTCCCAGGAGGGCGCAAAAATAAAAATAAAATATTTATATATTTATATTATTTTAGTAATTTAAATTTGAAATTAGGTTCATTAATAAAAATTTTGGTGGATAATAATTTTTTGTGATTTTTTTATCATTTATCATTACATCAGGCATTTTTACTAAATAATAATAATAATTCTATTTTAGTTATACACAATAATGTTTCAATTGTTTCATCAAATTATTCTATTATATTTTATAATAAATGACCCTAATCTGAAGTCTATGATACCTACTTTATACCTACCATTGAATTTAGAATATACTTAAATTTGAATATACAGAGTGTTTCAGGATGATTCGACAAATACAATAACTTTTCTTCTATCTTTTTTTTTTCTTAAATAAATGTTATAATACTGTGTTACAAAAAAGAGTAGGATTTACTTTTATTTTTAGAACTCAAGTTTAAGGATTGAAAGCTTTTTAAAATTTTGAATTTAATTATAAAAATTATTGAACAATTATTGTACATTCTATCGAGATGACGAGATTAGAATAAGTTCTATCTAAATAAATGATAATATAGAATATATAATATATAATATTATATTATATTATATAATATATAATATATTATATAATATAATATTTTATGCGATAAAATTATTTGACACACATACGTTATTGTGAACTTTTTGACAAAATTAAAAAATCGTATATAAATTTAAAAGATTATTAGACTTTTATCAATATTTTCTTAAGATCCGTGTCACAAAATGGCCATTTTTATTTTTTTTTTTTAGCAGTAAAACAAAATTTGAAATTGTTTAATCATTTTTAATGTAACGTAGTAGGTACATTATAATTAGCAAAAAAAGTGAAGGTAATGTGTAATGAATAAAACAAAAATTATTGCACTTGTCGGATCATTCTGAAACACTCTGTATTCTAAAATCAATTTTTACACAAATAAACCAAGCCATAATATAGCTATGTATATTTACATTTGTGACTACCCGAAATTAAACAAAAGATAATGTATATTATAAATTCAGATTCTGTTTATTTTTACATTATAATTAGGTATTTAATATTGTGACGTATTATTACCCGGACACCGGGTTATAGTTTGATTAAATTTTATTCGTGTTTTGTCTTTTACCCGTTGACCGTCACTTTTTCGTTATAAGTAGTCGAATACTTCAAGCATGAAGCAACATAGAACCTTATAGGTAAGTTATTGGTGTTATTGCACTTAAAATAATAATAATATAATACGTACTTGTGCTTTGTGCACAATTTTTTGAACGTCACGGTAGTCACTAGTCGCCGTCGCGCGTCGGAGAAAATTTACATTTACTCGCACTTGCTTTTGATTTTCCTATAGTCAGTTGATACTTGATAATGTATGTCGATTATTATTGTAAATTAAAACCAACAAGTGTTTACAAAATTAATATGTGACAAAAAAAAAAAAAAAAAACCACTAATTTTATTGTAGGCTGTAAATATTTTTAGCTTTGATTTTCATTATAAAGTATAAGTTTACATGGGCGCATTTTGAATTTTTGCAATGCAAGAAATACTTGGTTGCTACGATACTGGGTATCAGTGGCGTAGTTATGATTTGGTTCTGGGGGGGGATATTTAATTAATTGGATAAACGTAAAGTGGAGGCCAAAGCCCCCCCACACCTCCCTAACAGGTTTTTTTTTTAAACATAATTCTATACACAGTTACATTAATACAAAAATTTTATTTCCATAAATTTTATAATTTATAAAATAAAATCCAATTTCCTAGGTTTTTTGGCTAACTCGTTTATTATCTCCT
>JAIPRK010001388.1:15000-69979 GCA_025469195.1 Chaitophorus viminalis | reverse complement strand
TTGATTAAACATATAATATAACATATAATAATAATAGTAAAAAAATTACCATTTATAATTTGTGGTAATTATTAACTTGTATGTAAAGAAAATAGGAAAATGTCTAAGCCCCCCCCCCCAAACAAAAATCCTGGGTGCGCGCCTGGTTTTGCTTCATTTGTAAATGATTAATTGTGAACAGGGCCGGCGTTACGAATTCTGAGACCCGGGCAAATTATAAATGCAAAGCCCTCCCTTTTTTTAATGTTGAAAATTTTGAGATGTTGTTCAATTTTCCATTTTATCCCTTACTTTTTGGAAGTCTGATTCAAGCAGCCGATATTTATCCTGCTGCATGCCGACTGAACATAAAAAAATATAAAAATATACTTGCCTAAAATAAAGCATTTCTTATTTAACATATTTTTCTGTATGTTTCAGTAATGTATGTTATATAGATATAATATTATAATATAATAATAATAATAATAATAATAATAATAATAATTGGTACATATATATTATTATGTTTTTAATTTATTATTAATTATTTACTTATCAATACAAAAATCGAAATCCAGATGTACAATAGAAATAAATTATTATTATTATTATTATTATTATTATTATAAGTAATATTTATTTTGATTTTCGTTTCATTTTTTTCGATATAGTTGTAGTATTATTATTTATTATCTTATTGTACTTTATAAACGGTGACCTTTACCGGGAAACCATACGGGAGACTATTATATTACACTATTATAAATGATAAATAACGTCCGTGAATACGATTATTATTTACCCAAAAATGTGGAAGGTACATGATATCTAGAACAATTATTTTTCCACCAGTTATTTGCTGCCAATATGGATTTTTGATGTTCTTTCAAATACGCGAGGTTTTGAACAATGCCTCACTTGCCTCTTCCCTCTAACGTCGCTCTATTTTGTGAATATTTTGTGAAATGAAATATTTCAACTAATAATTAATATGAAATGAAATGTATACGTTAATTTGTATACGTTATACTACGTTAATTTGTATTATTTGTTGATAAGGATTTCACAACAGTTATAATCTTATAAGTATTAAGTTATATTGTTATAATGTTGTTCAGTATGACAGTATATATATATATTTCATAAATTCATAATAATATATTTTTATAGGTAGGTACGATTAATCGGATATTCGGGAGTGTTCAGTACCTATTTTGGTAAGAATAAAAGTATAATGTGTAGATAAACGTAGGATTATTTAACCATCAGTTATATTTATATCCAAGTATGTTTAGTGATATTTCTGTCTAAAAATAATGATAATAATTTTATACATTTACAAGGTTTAAAAGAGATTTTACATGTAACTGAAATTATTAAAACAAGTTACAGTATATTCGCCTGAACTTGTTTTCGAGAAGTCTTTAAATAAAAATATTTTATTATTGCAATGTGGTTTCGGAATTATATTGTAAATAATATAATGTATATGAATTCCTGAATATATATGAATATATAATATACAAAGAAATGATATAAATTACAAATGAGAGGAATCAATGCGCGTGTATATAATAAGACGTAAATACATCAGCAAAAGATAAATACTCGAAAATGAAATCCAGATACCAAATGTGTGCTCAGAGTAGGACAGTAGGTGGTTCTATTGAATTATTTTAATTTTGGAAATGTTAATGTCTTCCTATAGTGATGTGGCGTATTATTTTATATTATTATATAAATTTTAAGCAATTTCCAAAGTTGCAGACAAAATATACAATAGAAAAATGGCAAGAAGACAATATATGTAATTATATTAATATAAATAGAATGTATAATAATTGTTTATCTAATAACAGTCAACACCTCATACTACCAACTGGAATGGTAATGTAATGTTAATCAATAATAGAATACATTAAATACAATACTTTATACTATAATTTATATCACTTTTAATATTTATTATATTTACTTACATGTAAGTATGTCTATGAATAGATTTTCCACATAGCAAAATAGTTAAATGGGAAAATATTGTTGCCCTCCATATGAGTAATTCATGTTTAGAATGATGGATCAATTAAATCATTAAATATTAATAATAAAAAGTTTTAAATTTGTTTTCGAAGTTAAATATTATAAACATTTAGCTAAGGTTTAAAAAAAGTTGTATTTAGTTTCTCGTCTCATGATTAATCAGAGTGTTCATATTTATTATGTTATCAATTACCATATTCATTTTTCTACTGAACTGAATTTTTAAATTGTTCTTATATTTTGTAAATTTAATATTATAAATTATAATCGTATATAATACATCTACTATAATATACTACTAGTTTTAGTATAGTAAAGTACAAATTTTTTTTAACAACATAAACTATTGAAACGGTTCAATATATCATTATTGAAGCGTTGCATAGTAAAAAAATAACTTTAAACAACCTTATGAGGTATACCTAAATGGCTACATTTATATCTAAGTGTATGGACTTTGCAGAGTTAAAAATATAATTAAACATTATTTAAACGACATCTTTATAATTAATGTTGAACGCATTAGGTTCAGAAATCAGAATATAATTTATATTTAGATTACTCAAAGGACATCTATTACAAAATTCATATTCATCCCATTTAATAAAATGATCTGAAATACTCTAAATAAAATAACAACCATACCTATCCATAAGAGTTACCTACTTGACACTCGTGTAAATCGTATAATATTATAATGATAAGTTGGTAATGGGTTTGTTTGTATTGTTTTTAAACATTTTTTTCGGTTGTAAACGACAACGATTTTCAATTACAAAATTTGATTTATACAACTTATACAACGACGAATTCATTTAAATTCCAATAAAACTTTTTTTGCTTTTTTTTCTATGGGATTTGAATAAAGTTTATGTGCATTCATCAGACAAATAAAATGTTTTATAAAAAATACAATTTTTGGTTTGAAATATTAAATTAGATAAAACTTATTTTGCAAAGATTGCATACCTAACAATGCAATTTTTATCAATAATAATGTAGAAGAGAAAACTTTAAGACATTACTTTGAAACTAAAGTCCAAAATAGCTAGCTCAACTCTCAAGGCACTTTTGGAATACCCTGATTTTGTACATAAGTGTAAGTAGGTACTTACGATTTATTCTTAATAAATAACCGCTTTTAGATTATAATTCCAATATGGTTATTAAATACCGGTGACTTTGCTTACATCACGCCACGCTCTGCACATGGGTCATGGGTAGAACATATTTATAAGTCGGAATACAAATTAACGAGGGATTGATGATCGGACCATCGATCATTTATGTTTATAATTGTTATAAGAATATTATATGTAATTTACTAGATATTAATATAAATATATGTACCTACAAACACTTTAATGATATTTTATTGTACAACATTATAATAGTGCCGGAACTCGTTTTATTGTATCATTTTTACTCATTGTATCTTTACAATAATAATAAAATAATGATTAATTATATGAAAATCTCTCAACCAAAATCGGTTTACACAATACATATATTCTATCATATAGAAATTATTGAATGCAAACTACGATTACAGCGACTTCTAGTGGCTGCGTCCTCATCGGCTCTACCAAGCTTGACAATTGGATGTCGTATCTGCATGTCTTAAGATCAATGTCACAACTCAATAAATAATAATCATATGATCTTTATCTAATTAAGGACGGGTTAATGATAATTTGGCAAGTTTATTATTTTTGTTCAGTTTAGCAAAAATATATGTATGTGTAATTATTGATTGAGACCTCTTGTTTTGGGACACCATATATTGCTAAAATAAACTTAAATCCATGTTTGAAAATGTCTTCAACGGAGCAATTTTCTATTGTAAATACTTCTGCTGCTGTAGTTTGAAGGGTCTGGACGATTTTCAAATAGTTTTAAAACTTTTACTTTTCTTTTATTAAAAAATGCAGACGTTTTATCACATTCTGCGACAGCGTGCAAAAATAAAATGACTTCTTTATCAAAATTGTAGTGATCCATGCTAGTAGTAGATAAGTATATTAATTTTATATCAAATTTTCCTATAACTAATTTAACAGAAAAAAAATGTATATGCGACGGAGTGCGTGCTATTAGTATAACTAAAACATCTACCTCTTTTTTAACAATTTCTTAATAATTTAATGTAAGCTTTTTCGATCGCTGTTTCTATAATAAGTACGTCAGCACCATTCTGACCTTGTTTTAAAATAATGTGGACATTTTCTAATTTTTACATCAATATAGAAATAAATCAGTTTTTATTGGATCGATTTAAAAGAAACTTTTCTTGGCTTATATAGGCACTTTCATTATTTCATTAAAGAATACTTTAAAAGACCCATTGCAGTTCTCTGACTGTGGGAGCTTTTTCATCGCCTTTGTATTTCTTTTTATTAGTTCATTAATTGTTATATCTATCGAATATAACGATTACATTGGACCCAAAATGGTTTTTTACATATAAAATATATATTTATTAACTATACAATGAAAGTTATTATCTTCATGCCAGATAACACGCATGTACCGTCAGGCGTCAATGATATAGGTAGCATTAAAAGTATCCATTTCGATATGAATTGGTTTAAAACAATTGCATAATGTGGACTTATTAGTTTTTTTGCAGTTTTGCACACGTACATCGTCAAATAAAGCCAAAGGGCAAAATTCATAATAAAGGTGAAAATTCATATATGCATAAATAATGTACTATGTATATGTACTATTTGTTACCCCACAATCTTCCAGTTATAGCTGCCAGGCAATCAGATGATAATAATAATATGTACATGATATATCGCGTATAAAACAAACGAATTATTGTGTTATTGTTATATACTCATCATTTTGTATGGTAAACGTTAAAATTCGTATAGGTATTGCATATTATGCAATTATATATATTATACATCAGTATAAAGCGAGATATAAACGTAAAGGTTAGTTGTTTTTAATGAACAAAATAAAAGTCATACTTCTTTAAAAGTTTTCACTTTGTAGTTCTTTTATCGCAATAACTACAATTTTTACGTGAAAATATCAAAACATTTTATTTGTAAATAATTAGCTCCTCTATAATTTTTGTCTAAAACTTTATTGTACGATGAATAATAAGTGAGATGTTAAAAAGAAGGTAATTTTCACGACTTTTGACTTCGAATAACTTTTAACGCGCACGTGATTTCGAGGTCGACTTCTAACACATTGTTTATAACGTATATGTTAAAAAGCTGTGTATCAAAATTCAGCTAGATGGAAATTTTTCTGATTAGAGCACTATTTTTTGTCTATTTGTTCTGGGCTACATGTCAAGCAATGGCGTGTTGACCGTGATTTTGAAGGGCAGTCGACCGATAATTTTAATTGTTGATACCTACCACTCATTTTTTTATAGTAATTTGATAATTTTTTTTACAGTTAAATTATTACGTGTAAATATATTTAAAATGATGAACTATTACCATTAATGGGTTCATTAAAAAATGAATTGCCTGATAACATACTTCACTTCACCACGCCACTGATACCAAGTGTACTAGTTAACCTAGCCGTGCTAGACTCGCCGATAATATCGGCCTCATGACTACATTAGGACCCAAATAAATTCAGTTTCTCTATAAATATTGCCACCCCTCATTCTCTATACGCATGTCAGGGTGGGTTAACCCCCTTTAAGTACAACTCTGAACATTTCTTCGCTATTTACCATAATTTTATTTCAAAATGATTTGAAATAATTTATAATAATATTTTCAATAATTTTAATAATAATCTTAGAATATGTATTGTTGATCATACAATAAAACAATAAAAATTAGTTGTGACTTCTATTGTCATTTTCACCTCGTATGATTATACTGAAGTTGAATAAAATACAGTAACGGATCTAGGATTTCATTATGGTGGAAGGGGGGGTTGAATAGACAATAATAAATCAACTATACTTTTTACATGCTTTTTTTTTATTAACATAATTCCAAATTATAAATTATACATTATAGGTAAATATTTTATTATTACTTTTTCATATTGTATTTATTTAAATTAAGTTTAATAAAACGACTAGAAGACTAGATGGTAGACGAGTAGTCAAATGAAAAATCTTATTTTGAACAATTTACCCATATGGATTTTGAAAATAATGGTTGTTTTTTCCCAGGGAAACGTTAATAAAAATTATTTTAGCTAGATGTACAACGCATAATATCCAGGTACTTATTACCTCAATATCATTAGTTTTATCATTGATTTTATAATATACTTTTTTATATTATAAAATCAATGGTTTTGTGAAAGTTAGATAAGATAACGTGCGTTTATCACAATAAATTCCATGACAATTGTTATTTTATTATTAGCGATTGAATGGCTGCGAATGTTGCGATTATACCTATTATTGTTTTGTATTTTTGGGTCTTTAACTCTAGATCATTTATTGTGGATACATTTTGGATTAAGTTAAATTTCCCAATTTAATGTAAAAAATATATTTCATTAGTATTTTTTCGTTAGTAAAAGAACTATTTATAACAATAGTTTGTATTCGTATTAAATTACTTAAAGAGGGATTATGCCCCCCCCCTTTCCCGTGGGTCCAAGTCTCAAATAACGCATACAAGATATAAAATATGTAAATTATGTTCGATTTTACTAAAAATGAAGTCACTTGACGGTATTTTATACTTTAAGTTTACGATAAACATAACATTAAATATAGTAAATATTGTTTTATAATTTTCTAAGATAATGTTAAGTTGACATTGTATTATTAAGTTTGAAACCTTTGACCACAAATGTTATAAACTAAAATAAAGTAATATACAATTAATAAATCTTTGAGATTACCTGATGATATCACAAACTCACAAACCATGGTAGATGAACGTAAAATGATATAAGTAACACGTTTTAGTTTTAGCGATTAGTGCTAACAAGGGCCCAAGCGTGTGTGATAAGTCGTGTGTATTACTTATCAAATAATATTTTGTCATTAATTACTATCCTGCGATGTGCTACATCGAAGGGTTTCCAAGTGTCAATCTAAAGCTTTGATAGTGTGCACTGGGATCTCGGCCGACTACGACTAAACCAAGTGTGACAAAGTGTCTCGTTAACTTTATTTTTCACCGCCTTATGCGACATATGCGTTCTCTTATCGCTATTTAAATGTATAATTATTTTTATTTAATATATAAATAGTGTTACAATTTTGCTTTATGTGTATTCAATAATATTTTCAAGTAATTTTCCAATGAACATTTCATTTGATAACTAGTCCACCATCTACCTACTCTTATTCATTGTTTTTGTTAACAATAAATACCTATTCAATTCAATAATGATGCTTAGATAAAATAAAAATAAACTAGTTATATTACTATGCAAGGAATGAAAATGCAGTTCATTTTTTGTCTTGATTTTATTTTAAAAATATTAAACTTATAAGATACAACGATACATTATGTAGAGTTACTCTAAATAGTTTTATTTCCATTTAAACATTATAAACTACCAATAGTATTTCTTTATTTGAAGTCAATCAAAAAACATTCCAGTACTTATGGATGTTTTTATATAACCTGAAAGTAAAAAATGTTTAACATACATTTAATCACTATAACATTTAAATTATAATAAAATATATCAAGTAGATTAAAAATAAAAGTATATTATTTAAATTCAAAAAAATATAGTTAATATGTACAAATATTGGTGAAATACCTATATGTATTTTATATCATGAAGTCATTCAAAAAAAATAGGACATCACATGTGATGAACTTCTACTGATTTTAATATTTATAAGTGATAAAGAAATTCAATTATAAATAAACATTTTGTTATAGTATAAATATGATTTAAACTATTAATTATACTAAGTTTAGTTTGCATGCGAACACACAAACATACAAATTTATATATAGAATATATTAAAAGAAATATTTCAATCTTCATAATTTGTACTCGTACATATTATGTCTTTATACTTACCGTTTTTCGTATCATCTATAAAATTAACAATAAAATTGTAATTAGATTCAAAAGAACCAAGCTCAAACGTTATTATTAGCTACAATGTTCAGAGATGATAGTGTACAATAATTTATTCAGTGGAACCTGTCAATATCCTATTTTAAAATCTTATTATTACCTTATATCTCAAATTTATAACCTTAATAGATAAAAATTTATGTTGGCTCCATCAAAAATTAATGATTATATTCTGAATATTATTGTATGGATAAAAAATAAACTACTCTAAAACTTTATGGTGTACCAACTGAATAATAATAATAGTGACACAATTTTATATTTTTATGAGTAAGAAAAGTGGCATGGAAATTATAAATAAAAAAAATTCAAGTTCAAAATAAATGTTAACATAGAAAAAAGATCAGCTTTTAGATTCTGAACGAAGTGATAGAATCTATTGGTTTTACAAAGATGTGTGTATTTTTTATTTTTTTTGTGTCTGTCATCACGTTTTGGGACTGTAAAAATGCTTAGATTTTCTTAAACAGCAACATTTCTGCAAGAAAAGTGAATGCAGATGGTACATGGACATGTCAAAAATTCAACTTTTTCAATACTTTTTAAAAACATTGAAAAAAACGATAAAAAAAATTACGAAAAAACGGGAATTCTTATGCAAAACCACGTTTTGACAAAATACATTTTTTAAAATAAAAAATAAAATTTATTTGGCTGTCTAAAACTTCTTGAAAATTTAATACAAGGTTTATCATTAGTTATGCTTATCGTAACTAAAAAATATCGGAGATCGATTATCTCAAATTTTTTTTATAAGCCCATAAATTTCAAATTTGTATAAAATGTGTCAAAATCATGTTAATTTGCAAGATATTTTGTCTGTAAAAATTCATAAAATTTATTCTGTTTATACTTAAGGTTCAAAATTTAGCACTAGGTTATCCATAAGCTACTCTTCAAAAATCTATAAAAAAATTTCTACCGGACTTTATGAAAAACATTTTATGACCGTTTGAAATTTAAATTTTTACGAAATTGCATAAAATAGTGATTTATCCTCAGACGATTTTAAATATTTGTTATAATTTAAAAAGTATAAGTTACCGAAATTTGAATTTTGTACTAGCTGTTAAGATTGGCATTTCCTTTATTTCATATTTTTTTCAAAATATTATAATGATTTTCTAGCTAGATACTTATAGGCATTTGAAATATTCGATTTTTTTTAAACTTTTTTTTTATAATCGTTGATAAAAAAATTTGGATTCATTCAAAATACTTGAAAATTTAATAAAAGATTTCACAGAAGTAATTCTTATTGTCATTAAAAAATTATTGAAATCCATCATCACAATTTTTTTTATAAGTGTTCGAACAGCGAATATTGACATAAAATTACATGTAAAATATAATACAATGTATAATATTCTAGACTGACAAATGATATTGGTTTTTGAAATTTGCTCTAACTCCAATACCAAATAAGGCAAACACTTGACATTTTTACCAAGTATTTATATTTACGTTATCTATAGGTGGTTAAGTTTTCAAAGTATTTTAACGTATTTTGACTTATTTATAGACATTTTAAATTTTACACCAACATATTAACTCCGTTCAGAATCGTTATTCGTGTACAATGATACATTGAATGATATGCATTCAAATTTAAAAAATCCATTGTACAGACCTAGCCTATATAGGAGGTGCACTCCACTCCCTACTGTACAGCAGAGTGAGGCCCATTCAGTTCTTTTTTTATCTTTATTTATTTTAAGAACTTTCTGTATAAAAAAAAGGATCAGTTTTAATTATAATAATGATTAGAATTTTTTTTTTGTCGTCATGACTCATGACTGAATAAATTAAATTAAACTACATAACCATATAATTACAACTATTTATAGTATTTATTTAATTAGTTTATATTTACATTCTTTAGGTTTTTTTGAGGTCGTTGCTAAAAAATGTTATTATTATTACTTCATGCTAATGATAAACTAATATAATTTTTAGTCAAATGCATATGTTCATAATATAAATTTAAATATTTTTATAAAAAATTAAATATTTTGTATAATATATAGTGTAATTTTATTTAATACCTGTTTTTGAAGTTGATTTGGTCTGATCAGTATTGCCTAAATAAGTAAAACTATAATTTTTATATGAATCCAGAATTTCTTTTGAAAAAATCATGAGAAAAATTTAAATATTAGGTAGGTACACATCTACGTGTATTACGTACATATATTTCAGTGTTTCCCTAACTGGGGGGGGGAGGAGCATGTAAAAATTGCTGGGGAGACGTAAACAGTCAACATAAAGTTAAATTTTTTATTATTAAAAATTTTATATTTGTATTTTACAAAGTTGAGAAAAATGAAATATTATTAATGACCGTTTATCGTTATTGTGTACCTATCAATTATAATTCCACTAAACGACTATTATATATAGATTGTAAATATTTGTAAAATATATAAAAAAAGTGAACATTTTTTTTAAAAAATAATAGGAACGGATGCAAAATTTTTGAAAATCTTAAAAAGGGTGTAAAACAGAAGAGTAAATGATAAATTATTTAATATCTAACAATATATTGAATATTGTTATAATAATATTTTAGTTTAGAAATGAAACGACTTCACATAATATTCATCATTATATGTTGTATATTTTATAAAATTATATTTTTAACGTTATATCAATGGTCTTAGATTGTTTGATTATTTAATATCAGTATATCATGTCATATAATATCTTGTCTACACCATGTAATACCGTAATGGTTATCATGATTTCTATATTTATAAATAGGTACATATTTAAAATGCAGAATATAAAACAAAAAGTCAATTGGCCATAAGAATTACGTTATCCTACATAGACATTACCTACTCTCATAGTCCAATAAACAAAAATTCATTAATCGATTAATCAACCCACTAATTATCCCTTTTAGGTATGGAGATTGGCTCAATTCTTAGACAAAAAAAAAAAGAAAAACTTGATACCCAAAATATACCTACGTCCTACATATGTTTTTAGTAAGATTTTTTGATCTCATAAGAAAATGTAATAAAATAGTTTACAAATCTTCCTTATTGACTCAAATATTAGACGAAGAAGGCATCATGCACACTATATATAGTACAGTTAGTACAGTAAGTATAAAAAAATCTCGGAATTGGCCATTTCTCAACTTCATTCTTCTTGTTTTAGAATGAAGTCTACTAATTTTATTTACTGTACACTTCAAAATTTTACAATATCATTAACAACGTACGATTATTTTTTGTCTAACCTTTATATCAGATGTCGTACAATATACTTCTTCATAATCCCATTGTTTAAGCCAAACATTGATGGAAATTCTCACTCGCGCTTATTGTATTACCATTTAATAATTTCTAGAAATGTTTTGTATGAAAGTTGTTAAACAAACAAAATCCCACACATAATTTTCGTATAATATTCTTGTTGCTAATATAATTATCTTCAACTCAAACATTTTTTTTTTTTCATGCCTTTATATTACGCCATCCATTCGTCAAATAAAATCACTAATCCTCCGATACTTCGTAGATTCACTGCTTCCGTTGCCACGAAAGGTCTAAAATCGAATAACATGCTAATTCATAAGATTTAGCATTCGCTTATAGCAATTAGTTTGTTACCATTGTGTATAGTTCTAAAGTTCTTGGATCATTATTCACTTCCTATTGTTATTCAAATAATGAGTTTGAATGATGTTTACGCAAACAATCATAAATAGAGACCATCTTTTATTTCAAACGCACTGTTCCAATATATTACTTGGGAATTAGTTACAAGGTAGCATTGCGAAGTGTAAACATAAATCTAATAATACATCCTCTTTCAAATATCCTCGCATAATACACTATTCATTCATCGTGTATGGACGTTTAGCGATAAATGTAAATAATCGCTAAATGTGAGTACAATATTTCTATGGGAATTACTCATGGTGAATGGGATATCAAAATTGTATATAGTATTACGTAGTTCAGTGTTTATAAATCGCAGCTTTAAGACGCATATCGCATCCAAACCCCGAAAACAAGCATAACATACAACGGATACGTCATCAAGTACAAGACGTCAGGAGGTCAGTGCGCATTACTGCATTCACGTATACATTTCATATATATTAGTACGTTCTGAATCGGGTAAATAAGTTGAAACTGCAAGTTCACCACAACCCGTCAGATTTGACATAAGCTAACACAGCAGCTCGCGCAAACAACATCCCTTTCATAATCGTTTGGGTGATACAAATCAGTTGGCCTCTAAACTGTCCTTGATGCTAAAACCATATGAGAACCAAGGCTCTCGTTTTAGTATTCGTACACTCTTATTAAATATTTACCTCCTTTTAATTGTTTTACCTACCTTTTACGTTACTCTAACAAACAAGTAAACGATGATGAAGAAAAAAAAAATCTTTATAAGACCCATATATCATATGTATATCATCCTTTCACAAAAAATATATTCATTATTTAGTATACATGCTTGAATAAAATAATAATTATTTACCTGTAGATGGCCCATTTTTATTTATAGCTTAATAAAAATTTTACATAGATAATAAATTAATATTTTATATTTTCAAATGTTTAACTTATATTATGTAGCTGTTAGTTACACGTTATAATGTATGATACATTTGATTACATTCTCTACCAGGGTCCAGAAAATTGTAAAGAATTTTATGAAAATTTATAGTAATTATTATAATATATTTTAATTAAAAAAAAAAAAATGACAATTCTATATTATATTAGATACATTTTATTGTATATATTAAACTATATTAATAAATCTATAACGATTTCATGAGAAATGTTATTTAAGATTTACCAGTGAGATGATCAATTACATAATCCAACTGAGTATTTAACTTAATGAGTGAGTACCTCATATGATTTATATTCATTAACTAAAATTACAGACATTAAGAAAAAAAAAATGAAATAACAATTTGTACCTACTTGTTTTTTATATAGCTTTTTAAAATTAATTTAAACAGTTTTTGAAATTATGGTTTTTTGATAATTTAATATATTATGTAATATTTATCATGATTTGAACAGAACATATGTTAGTTTTTGCAATTCAACGTTTTCAAATGATATCACACAATAAAAAATACATAGATGTACGCTCCGAGTGACCGAGTACAATTAATATTTACCGGTAGATGTATTTCCCTTGGCCTTTTCTATAAATTATACATAATTCAGTATAGTTTTCACTTAAAAGTTTAAAGATCTCCTTAATTCTTATCGGTAAATGTTTACTGTAAAAAAGTGAATAGTATATCTAATGATTGAGCAGTTCCACCGTAAACTTAAAAAAAGTATGGATTAATTATTATATAAATTCAACTTCCAATATAACTTGACGATGATCGGGTTTCTAAATATCGAGTTTGAAGTATTTGAATGTTTGAAAAGTATATTTTAAATAGGTAATACACCGAGACTATATCAAGCAGTACTATGGGATTGTCAAAAATATTGCTACACTATTTGCTTATAAATGAAAGTAGTTAAATACTAGTATGTACTGCCGTACTGACCGATGGTAGGTACTTCATTCTCTTTGAACTGTGATCAATATAAAATAAACAACTAAATTGCATTATGATGGATTAATGGTATTTTAGTATTTCAATTTAGTTATTAGAAACTATACTATGGATTACCATTTCAAAACTTAAATGTATGCAAACAGAATAGGTATGCTTAAGATTGCACAATTCTAGACATTAAACATTGTGAACATATTTTATTTATGCATGATCAATATTTAGTTTACAATAAATACTAATGGTAATTACTATTTAACTTTTCATATAAGTATTGAAATCAATTATGGTCATTTAATTTCGAATTTATAAACATAATTCATCTCAATATTAAAAACCACGTAAATTATTGATGGAGTATTAAGTTTCTGAACATTTACCATCTCCTTTTCCTCCTCCTCCTTGTACTGTAAATGAATTAAGTTTTAATTAGATAAAAAATTAGTATAAATACTTCTCTCATAACTACAAAATTAATTGAGTTAATTGTATAATATAAATTACCTATAAGTGTATAGTTAACATTGTATTAGATAGGATAATTATGTACAAATATAGGTACTGTTGTTAATAAAAATAAATTACAAATATTATAGGTATTTTAAAAAATAAAATAAGATTTTTCCATAAGATAATTTTCCTTCGATGAAATAAATTACAATCCTGAAATGTATTAATCGACATTACCTGTTGAAACATTAAACAATACCGCATTAATAAAAAACACTATTAACACAATATTAATTTTAAATAACATCGACGCCATTTTTACAATTATTTCACGAGTACCTATAACTTTTAAAAATTCACTTTGTAGAATGTTACAAGTATGTATAACAACAAGTACAAGTACAAAATATGTTTTCTGATTTTTGTAACTAGCAACAATTGTTAATTATTTAAGTGTCCTTTATACTTAATTTTCTTGTGTACCTAGGTAGAAACTTTCGAACAAAATAACATATACGTATGTTTATTCAGTTTATTGTTTGCATAATAAATGATATGGTACACACATTTTAGGATGATTTATGTAATGTTATTCACCCAAAAGACCATAAGTGTATAAAATAAAATAAATAAGCCCAAGTATTTTATTTCTTTATTTTTAGCTTAAAACCAAAAAAATTCAATTGCATTCTAAGATTCATGGACGGATGTCACAAGATTGATGGGTATCTACAATCGATAGGTGCTTGCATTCTTTTTCTGACAGAAATAGCTTTCTGTATACGAGCATACGTGATGTTTATAAATAATAATGATACAAAGTACTACATGCATACATAATGTTAAAGTCATTGCTTATTTGTAAAAAATGACCGAAGTGATTCACTGATTTGTGTAGTTGCAGGGATGAAATGAACTACTAGTACCTACTAGAGTACACAAAATTGTTGGTCTGAACGAGTTGATAAAAAAAAATCGGATAGATAGATTAGGCACTCAAATCATATTTGATATCTGGGAAGAAGTTGCCAATATTATCAATGAATATTACTATTTTACAACTTAAACCATTGAATCATCTTCTAAGTTTCAGAGCTTGAAATCGATTTCAAGTATCGATAAAAATCGTTAAAATTCTTGTAACAAATCAAAATTTAAATCAGTATCGATATTTTCAAAAATCGATATTCAAAATTTTTATTAAAATCGAAAAAATATGATATTATTGTTGATTTATATTAAAATGATAATCGGTTTTCTTTACAAATCGATTTTGAATTTAAAATAAAAATTGTTATTCAACAATAGCCAACGCCCAACATTATATTATATTATGATATATTATAAATAAATATATATTAATATTAATATTATAATATACCTATATTATAAAGGTACATTTAAAAAAGATACTATTCATTGGTAACTACTAACTAATATTTCGTAATTCGTTTTCTTAAAATAGCTATACCGGTATGATAAACATTCCGCGCATTCGTTGTTTTATTGTGAAAAGTTTTATTTTTGTATTTTTACATACCTACACGGTTGAATTATTATCTAATCTATTTTTCGACATTGTTATTTAATTTTAATAACTCTCGTGAAGCTCTCATTTACTTTATACATGTATTTTTATTTTAAGAAGTTAAAACTTAAAATTAATAAAGTTTACCTTTTGAGCATTGTAATTTTAAAGGATTACAACTGAAATGTTATTTAATTGATTTTGACGGAGCTTGTCAATATCAGATTATCAATACTTTCCTATAACATTTCTAAAATTAATACGTTGAAATGTAAAAGTAAAATAGAATTATTATTATAGGTCAGATCAAATCAAAATTGGAAATAATATAGCTATATTGAAATCATATTAAATGTAAATGTGAAATCCAAAGTAAAAAAAAAAAAAAAAAATGTTATTCTTAAAATTTAAATACACATCAAAAATCAATTAAATCATTATTTTGCAACAATATTAAAATCATATATCAAAATCGATATATTAATCAAAAATAAAAATCGAAAAAAACCAATATCAATAATTAAAATTAAAATTAATATCGAAAAAAACTAATATTGATACTTAAAATCAAAATTTAAAATCGAATTATTTTATTTCGAATTCAAGCCCTGCTAGGTTTAATAATAATACTATTATCATACTGAACAGTATCAACAATAAAGCGAGTGTATAATGTTAACCGTTTTCCAATTTTGTCTTTATTTTTACATCGTAAACCGATGAAATTGATAATTATTAAACACTAACCATTTTATGAATATATTTTAGTCATTGGTGTATAATACAATTTTAGAGTCCCAATAATATTATTTCTTCATTATAGAAGTTTTGCTAAATAAAATCTCTCAGATTTCACACTCTACCATTCTATAAGGTTGTTTTACGCTCGAACAACTGACCACGAAAACAAGTACTGGATAAGAAAATAATTATTACACAGCCTTAGTAACTTCTAAAGTTTACCGTATAAGTAAACTCTTACCAAATAAAAAGGAAAAACACTTCAAATAAAAATGCTTTCAAAATAAAACGCAAACTCAAATTAAATAAAAGATAAAATAATATAATGCCAAAAGTTAAAAATATAAAATTAAATTCAAAAAATACATCTTAAGAGGGTGCCACACCAGTCTCTTTGTATTGAAAATAGCGCGTTCGTATTTCAAATGCTACAAAGTCAAAAATAATCGTAGACCCATAAGTAATACATTGTTTTAAAGGTAATAACATTTTATATATTTTGTTGGAATAATCAGATTTTTAATTTTTTTTTTCTACAAAATACTTAGGTACATATTAAAACGTGGAAACGACAGCATCTCCACTAACCCACGGAGGCGACAGCCCGATTCTCTGCTTGCCGCTTCCTTATGCATCGTCCATTGCCAAGTCAGCACCTTTTCCATGGTGGCGAGTTCCGGTGTCAGCCGTTAAATTAAATTTGTAAGTATACAATTTAAATATGCTTATATGCTCATATCTTATACATTTACAACAGTTTTTTCTATGATTATGAAATATATACTTATTTGACAAAAAGTGGCATATATATTTTACAACAGAATATAGATATAGTTATAATCAATCGTTTTAAACCGAATAATATGTTACATAGAATAGTATAATATATTAAGTAGTATTTACTTAAGAGAATTTCAACCAATCGATATTTAAGATAAAACACAAGAATATACCGAAAACTATAGAAAATGACTAGGTAATGACTACTAATAACCTACTGAGGAACTAAAACTGTATTGAATACCAATGAACAATGTGTATTATATAAGTAAGCAACATTTATTTAATAATTAAAAAGTTACCCATTTAAAAAAAAAAAAACTTAAATTGTTTTAATTATTTTAGTGATAAAAAAGCTAACGCCATTATTTCCCATACTATACCATTTATCTGATAAATTTTATGATTAAATTATACAAGATAAAAGTTATCTAAAATTTAATCTTATATACCTACAAATGTTGTAAATTTGCATTTGTCGTTTAATTTAATAATCATCACTTTCTTTCATTTAATTCGCAATTTTTTTTTTAAAAAATATAAACATAATTTGTATCTATTGTATTTGTTTTACAATAAAATTGTATCTAATATTAAATTCTCGGCAAATTCAATTGCACGATTATCAAATAATATCATATTATATAAAAATAAACTCTTCAGGAAATAGTGTTAAATCTTAAATGTCCTCGTAATTCGTATGTTGGACATTTAGTTTTGATAAAATTAGTAATTTTGTGTTTCATGATTTGGAAATATAATGCTAGACTGATCATTAGCCATTTAATTTAATACTTAAGAGCCAGCAGGATGTGGCGCAATTATTATTTTTCTATAGGTATAAAAAGTTCCACGTATACTCAATACATTGTATTTTGTACTTATATTGAATGTATACAAATTATATATGACTACAGTCTAGAAATCAATTATGATATGACGTTTGAACACCCTCGTTTTGTTTTCTGTATAGATGATCATAGTTATGAAACTATAATCTATATGAAGCTATACCTACCAATTGGCATTTGCATGATAAAACATAACAAACGATTGATTACCAATCAGTGACCAGTGGGACGGCTATTTGTATTACAAGAAGACACACGTCATATTTTATTTACACTCATATAAGTATAACACGGTTTAGTAAAACAACGGAGCAAGGGTACCTACTGGAATAATAAAATATATGTAGGGTGAATCATATTTTTGACAATTTAACCATGTTCCTCCTTGCCCACCTTACCGAAGTACCTACTTAAGTTATTATTTCTGAGTCGTATTCTAGGAGGCAGTTATAATTAATTATCTACGTAATATATTTTAATATTTATATCTCTGCTGCAGTGCTGCCCATCCATCAACCAATTCGGCTATTTTAATATGTAAGGCAGTTGGCCTACAGCAATATAGGTTTCCACGACCCCGCAACGGAGGATACAAGGAACGCTGATTGACTGCTGCATTCTTTAATTATTAGGCACTAGACTCAATTATTTTCGAACGAAATATGACCCATAATTGAGCTATGTTTTGTGTTAAACCTGTATACCTTCAGCACAACAGACCTTGTAGTAGAGGCCATTGGAATACACCATATTATACAGTTATGTATTTCATAGTTCATTGATTCCGTTGAATTCTTGATGGACAAATTAATAATAATATATATATATATATATATATATATACCATAGAGTTTTAATTCTTGACCCGGACCGAAATCGATCTGGTAATGATGGTGGTATGTCGTTCGTTTCAAAAACGATTACCTACCAAAAGATACGTAGATTTTGAGTGCACGTTTTAGATAAGTCGCAAAAAATTTATCAGCGCTATACACGATTGATAATAATTCAATTATAATAATCATGATTTTTATTATAATTACTATAGTGAATAGAACACTTCAATGAATATATTTACTAATGAAAAACTTCAACAATATTGCATTATAACGTAATTTATTAATTTTCAAAAAATTATTAGCTACTGATATAATATTAGAGCTAATAGGTATAATATATTGCGCTCACAGATAAAGCCCTATTAGTAGATACAATTATGTTGAATGGTTACAAAAGCGTCTAGAGTAATACAATTTAGATATGATTAGAAAAAAAAAAAATAGACAAAAAATGTTCACAGTAAAATGTAATATTCGATACACGGCTAAACGGCTTAGACCATAAATAAAAATATTTTAATCTTACTATTTTTATAAATAGTAAGATTATTACAATGATTGTAATATTGTAATACAATCGATTCAAACTTACTCTTTATGCATACATTCTTCATTATTATATTGGTTACAATAATCAAAATACAACATATTACATTCTGACATGTTTATTTGAACTTTTATTTATTATTGGTTATCGGTATGATAAATCTCAAAAAAAAAAAATTATATATATAATATTTAATTATAAATTAAATATTTTGAGGAAATAGATATCTCATCAGACTTATATTGATAAAAATAAGCACAATACCATAAAACAAGTATTATCTATTTAAAGTTTTAGATATAATAGGTATTTGACGTTTGTAGTTTAATATCCTTTAATATAATATCATACATAAGTCCAAATAATTATTTGTTCATAAAGTAATTTCCAATTAAATCAATTTACAACTTGATACAAATTTAAAAACCAAACATATGTGATTATGGTTTGAAAGTAAATATTATATAATTGATCATATTTTAGTCCGTGTATTAATTTAATACTAAATCAACAGGCAACAACAGTTTTTACCATGAAGGAATTTTAGGAAAAATTAAGAGAAATAATACTTATCTATATCGTTGCAATGTTATAACGACATTATATTTCAACAGTATTTTTAGCTATTTTTATATCGTAGAATAAAATGAAAAATGAAAACCTTAGCTTCTAAAAATAATGTTTAGTCCGTTTCACAGTTCGTGCCGTGTAATTGTGAATAACAAAAAAATAATGTTAATCAACATACAAATATTAAATGAAGGTACTGATAAGAGGAAGTAAACAAAATACAAAAATATGTATAATATACCTACTTAATTTCTGCAATATAATTGAAATTTTGACTCAAAACTGTGATGAAATATTTCAGACAATAATAATTAGTTAAAAACTTAAGTTACAGACTACTCGACTATAGATTTATAGATATTTAAAATACATATTTTACAGTTTTATAATAATACTTGTGGATATGATGCTTTTATGACCTGTTCAAACTTAAAGTGTGTTGAATGTAGAACAAAGGTATAATAAATACTTGTTTCATCGATAAAAATATTAAGTCTATAGAAACATAACACATAAAATATAATATTGAAATTATTGTGATATCTAGTAGGATATGTGAAATGATATGAATTGTTATGTACATTGTAGTAAATTTAAATTAACCTTTTATTGGTATATTATGATATAAGAAATGTTATTCGAAATAAATAATGGATGGCAGAAACTAATTTAAAATAAAAGCACTATTTAATGATGAATAAAAAAAATCAATTTTCAGACTGTGGAAATAATTATAGTACATTTAAAGTATATTTTAATTCTTTTGAATGCATTAAATATATGTCTGAGCAAATTTCTTGTTATAAATTTTTAAGAGAATGATCATTTAGTAGAATGATAAATTTAAACGTAAGATTTATATTTTGTAGCATACATTTAATTTAAATGAATTCAAACTATATAAATTGAACTTGGGGACAGTGGCGTAGCTAGGATTTCTTAAGGAGGGGGGCGCACAATGAAAAAACTGTAAATGCATGTCATTAAATAAAAAATCTAATAAAATAATTATATGATTTGTATTTTAATATTAGGTAATAAACTTCACTTTAAAAAATATTACAGTATAATAAAAGTAAGTCGCGATACCAATGCTCCGGATTGCCGAATTTTGCTAGGGCTTCCATAGTTATTTGCCGCTTAAATTAATTTCAAATGAATTGTTATACGAATATTATTATTACTCCTTTATATTTTGGTAAAAACGTATTTTTGAAGAAATAAATAGGTGTTATTATACTAAATGTAATTAATGCGTAAACATTTATAAATAAAAAGTATAAATAATAAATATATTTCTTTCCTCAAAAATGGTGGATACTAAAATGTAAAGTTACATAAATATGATACAAATTATACGATTATGAACAAAAATTTGACGATTTTTTTTTTAATAAATACGGCCGATGGGAAGGAGGACGCGTCTTTCATGTCTACGCCACTGTTTAGGGATAAATTTAAGGAGATCTAAAATTTATTGAACTAAATAATGATAGCTGATCATTTTTAAACTTAAAATACTAATTAGGAATAAATGTTTTATCACATAACATGAAAAAAATATATCTGTTGTATTTTTTATATCCAAAAAGCGTTTTTCGAGAAGAATATATATATGTGTATATATATGTGTGTATATATATATATATATATATAATTATTTGAAAATTTTTTCTCATTTAATCCACTCAGAATTTAAAAGATACCTATGTTGGATTCACTTGATTAAGTTTGATAGTGTAAATTGGTAGTCGTGAGGTTTTAAATAAACATAAGTCAATGTGAATTTTGATTATATGATATTTTATGATGTTAAAAACGATATGTAAGGTTTAATAGAAAGATATTTTTTTTTAAATGTATTATGCTTATAAATTCCTAATAAATTACTATTTACGAACTAAAAATCATTATTGTTGTCATTTGTAAATATGTAATAATTTTTGGTAGAATACCGAAATATGTATGTAAAATCTGTAAAGTTTAGAAAAACGTATTTTGTACTACTTTTAGATTTTAAAAAATCCTATTATTCAATATTACTTTATACGATAATGTCAAGTTATAATAATATGTATGATTTTTCTAATTAGAACTATAAAATGTGATATTGGCCATAGATATTATTGTAATATAAGTCGCAACTCGTAATACTTCTTAAACAGTTGTAAGTTAGTTAGGTTTAAATAAATGATAATTAGGTAACTATCGATACATCATTGATTTAAGAGCTTAAAATTTACCCGTGTAAAATTATTTGATGAAAATAATACAACTAAACCATATTTCATTCAACTTTTGTGAAAAATAAATAAAATTACTTTTGAGTAGTTTTGAAAATATTGGTATCTTTTATATGATATTATATTAATTTACTAATAGGTACGTGTAATCTTAATTTATGGTACTAATGTTTCTTATTATAATTGTTGTTTTAATATAAATATAATTAAATTTATATATATTTATATTATACTTTATAAACATATCAAACGTTTCAATTTAATAATATTTATAAATGTATTGTGTAAATATTGTTTTTGCATTTAATTTACAAAACTATCCAACAGTTAGATTTTTGTAATGACATTTTTCTGTTTGATTTTTTTCATAACTTTTTCACTTGATTGTAAAAGAGAAAAAATCATATAAGTACATTATAATTAGGCTGATAATTTGATTGTTGTAACAATTTTTTTAATATATTTTTAAAAACATTTGTGATTTATGAATACTAAATATATTTCATTTGTAGTTTCAGTACTAAAGAGCTATGATTTCAGGTAGATAATTATATTTTAAAAAAGAAAATGTAACACTTACTCGTAATTATTACGATCATATTCTTGCCTTTTCGGCTATGCCTATTATGATAATTTTTTTTTGAATAATATAAGACAGTGTTTGATGATCACTTCACAGTGTAATTTTTGAAAAAGTATACTGATATAAGTCTTTTTTAGTTTTATTGTATTTTAATTTGTATAGGAGCTCAAGAAATCAAGAATACTTCATTTCATACACTTAAATGTTTCCATAAAGTATCTATGAGCAATCAATTAAACTAAAATGGGGGGGGGAAATATTAATTCAAATTAACTTAAAATTTATCATAAAATAATTGAAAAACCATGGTCAGAAAAAATTTACTTAAATAAACAATCAAAGCTATTTATTGAAAATAAATACCAATAACCAATATTTATGTTAAATAAATTTACATCATTAATGAATTATTATATTATATTTAATATTTTCAAATAAATTTTTTGGAAATTGTATTATTGTCACGTTTCAAAATAAAATAGGAATATCAAATATTCTAATACATCTAAACATATAAATTATTATGAAGTTTGATAAATTTATTGTCAATTCCTGTGTACATTATATATAATATGCCTTAATGCTAAAAATTGTAGTATAGTTCACAAAATTAAACAATGTAATCAGGGTGTCTTGTGTTCAATAAAACAATGCATATTATACAACATAAAATAATTTATACTAATAATAATATATCATCAAAAATAACTTAACACCAGAGTCTACATTATATTACGTAAAATGAAAGGAAAATTAACATTTGTAACATACATTTCAAACGGAGGAAAAAATTTTAATGTTAACAATTATTTAACTACAATTACATGCGAATCTCACTTTGAATTATTGTCATCAAATTTCATATTGTATAATAATATAATATATATTTGTATATATATATAATATAAATATAACCACTACAAGTACAGTACATAATATAAATTCATGTTTTTTTTTTTTTAAATTGTCTTATTGTCATCAAAATACTATATGTACCCATATTTTTAATTGTACAATCAATAGTATTGAATTATTATTATTTTGAATGCCTGTTAAAATCAATCATTTAATTTAATACCAACGGAACTATCTAGGTATAAATCTATCCAATATATATTTTAACAATCGATTTCCATTGAACACTGGAAATGTATTATTATCTAAGCTATGGTTTAAAAATGTACTCAATAATAATAATATAACTGTTATATTATATTTCAGTCACTGTTGAATATAAAACGTGGAAGCACAGTCGACATGATATTTGAAGTAATTATTCAAAGTAATGGAAACATTTGTTGTTACTTCATCTTAAATTATAAATGATATTTTAATATTTTCAAATTAATTTATAATTTGATTTTGAATTTTATAGTACGATTATATTATTTATAGTACGAATATATTAAATCTTAAGATTAAAAGTGAATGAACATTATATATATATATATATATATATATGTATCGCTAAAAGATTAAAACAAGAAGATATTTTGATCTCAGTAAAAATTTAAATAAATAATAATAGCGATTTATAACAATTGGTATAATATTCTATCAAGTAGAATTTCTTCATTTTATCTTTAATATTATACACAAATTTATATATCACACAAAATAAATAAGTACATATTCTGCGAACAACGCATTTGTAGCTTAAACGAAGTACACCAAGTAAATAATTGTATTCAATGATGTACTTACTCGTATGATGCAGGTGGTTTAATGATGAAACTCAGCTATCGAATGCTATAGAAATGAAATACGCTTGAATGCACATCTTACTAAATTACTAGGTATATTATCATAAGCGAAATGACAATACAATGCGAATCCATAAACACCATGATAATGGAAAGTTTAAATACGAAGGATTACTTGGAAATAACTAAATAAATAGTAGGTACGACTATTAACTTAATAGAATTATATGGATGCATATTTTGTACAAGTTTTTAATATACTATGTGGGTATTATTGATTTATGTATTGAAAATTAAACTGTGAACTGTTCCTATATTTCACAACTCATTTGAAAATCAAACATGTGAACAGAGATATTATTACCTAAAGCCAATCCAGTCGAATTTAATTTTACTAAATAGCAAAGTCATATATTTTAAATATATTTAAGTCTTACAATATTTTAAACTTATAATATCATTCAGCATTTTGCTTGAGATGATAAATAAAATGGTAACCATAAACCACATATTCATAACAATTATAAAATAAATGTTAATAAATTTAAATTGAATTCAGTTACTTTAAATTAAACTTCACATCGTTTTAACATTTGTTTAATCTATGTGCCTTTTTACCGGGAGCGTTCTATATTGAAAGATAGGTAGTATATACCATATCCACAAGGTAGATACCAAGTCAAATTTTCTAAATTTATCTGGAAAGTAATACAAAATTCAACTATGCCTACTCTATCTATACTATTTAATCTTACTTTTTAGTTTATTTTAATTATGACTTTTTATTTCATCAATGAAAATGTATGGAAACTGCATCGTGTAAAAGATTTATGATAATGTATATCTAGATTTCTATTTTTTTATTGTTATCTGGTTATTCATATTTTAGTTTACCTATATCTAAATGGTTATTAATTCATATATAAAAACATTAAAACGAGAATATAAACACTACTTTTTCACAAATAATTATTGATTTTCTTGATAAAATACTGCAATCAGAATTTTTCAAAAATATTTAAGATTTATATATTTAATAATTATTGCGTATAATATAGTTAGTATTATTATATTTAATTATGGAATATACGTATATGGGTAATATTTTTTTACCATTATATCCATGTGAAAATCAATTAAATTGGTTTTATATAAAATAAGTTTTAAATAAAATAAATGTTATTGGGATAAAATTGTTTATTGGTTTAATGAGAATTTAATAATTTTAATTACGGTAGAATTTAATTTTAGTTTCATAACGTTACATACAATTATACTTATATGAGTTTCAGGTAAAATCTTAGATATTATTTTAGTCATACTCTTACAATACTACAATGT
This sequence comes from Chaitophorus viminalis, assembly GCA_025469195.1. Taxonomy (NCBI): domain Eukaryota; kingdom Metazoa; phylum Arthropoda; class Insecta; order Hemiptera; family Aphididae; genus Chaitophorus; species Chaitophorus viminalis. Next base: position 44,170 of record JAIPRK010001388.1, on the reverse strand, counting down.
ATAAAATAATGTCATTGGCATTATACATTATAATGATTTTCAAGCATATTTCTAGTTTTATTATGAACAACAATTATATTATGTTATTTAAACTACCGAAGTATTTATTAAAATTGACAAAATTATTAAATAAGAAGGAACTTAATTTCATATAATCCTTTAATTGTCTAAGTTTAATATTCTAAATTCTTAATCATACATTTTTATATCATACTTATACTTATATCATACTTTATACTCACACATATTAACTTAACTTAATCTAAAATCTGAATTCCCATTTTCTAGGAATTCAGTCTCACTTTAATGTCTTTATGTTTAAGGCACCTGTCTTAACAGACAAGATTCATAGCCTTTAAAAGGGTAATAATATTTATTACAAATAAAAGTAATTCAAAAATAATCAACACAATCACAAACTTAACTTGCCTACAATATTAGATTTATTTTAACATCCCTACTTATACTACGAGTAATTATGGAAGTAATAATAATTAAGGAAACTTGAAAGCATTTTATAGGTACTATAATAGTTAAGTTGTAGAGCTATACTATGTCATATAGGAAAGTATATAGGTAATTGTTTATCTGTGCATTGTTTATATATATATATATATATAGATGATATATTAAATTAATAAAATATTGATGAATTAATTATTTATGTATTTTAATTATATATTTTATATTTATCATATTACTAAGTAATGCTTGTTATAAGTTATAACAAAATCATAAGTAATAAGTATTAAATAAATAATTATTAGTAACATATGGCACGACCAACATTTGTTTTTGAACCAAATACCAAAATATGTTGCCTTTAACTTGAATACATATATTATATGTAAAGGTTATATTATATTGTAAGTACCAACTGTTTAACTCTAGTGATTGGTTGTATTATTTGAACATATACATGGAGAGTATGTGCAAAGAAACAAGTGTTCAAAAAGTGCGATTGCATTTTTCAACGTTAAGGTGTTTAAAATGTAATTTCATGACTGTTTTGATTAATTTATAATGTTTAGTAGATTAATGACTAAGATATTTTTTGCTAAAACAATTTTAAAAATAATTATATAATAGTTAATATTATTAACTATTAATATTATAGCTTATTAAAGATAAATATCTATTTTACTCGGGTATAATAACATTAACATGCCTTTTCTAGGGTTAAGAAAAAACTTTAGTTATGAAAATATATATTACTTATGTCTTTATGATAGATATTTTATAAGTAGTTTTGAAAGTACTGAAAATATTAAATACCTAATTCAATAATTTAAACAGATATTATTTTCATTTGTTTGCTTGTACAAAAGATGTACGAAACGTTTGTTTTCTGGTGACTGTGTATATTTTGTATATTTTGCAACGGACTATGTAGAATACTTAATAATATGATATTCACATAATACGATAAGCGTGAGGAGACGACCATACGTCGTGATAGTGCTAGTAGATCACATAAGTTATAATTGATGTTTTTGTTTTACGGAAACCAATACAGCTATATTATGTTGCTAAAAAAGATAATAATGTAATAGTGAATAATATTATTTAATGAAATTATCAAGAGATACAGGAAAGTGTAGGAGGATGACAAAATATTTTGTCACAATTTTACGGGGGATTCGATGTTTCTCTATTTTGTGTGTTTGTGAGTTAATTATCGTACCAAGTACGTTCGTATATGTAAAAAATATTATTACATTTTTTTTTTATCATTATTATTGTATTTTAGTGTGTTCTACGATCAATTATTGTGTTTTAATATAACGAATATTATATATTAAAATATTCAATCCTAACTCAAAATAATGTTTGAATTATTTTACTCAATTCCACAATTTGATATAATTCCAATAACATCAGCTGTAGTGGGGTGGCCCGCAACCATATTAAACATTAAGGGCGGGTTGCATAAAGACCAATCTGTAAATTCGTTACCGGCCCTGTAGCTTACCGGTCCAGTAAGGTTTAATGATTGTGTAAGACTATAGGTGGGTTGCATAAAGAAGTATTAAATTATTGATAACCGTGGTTACCAAATAAATTAAAACACATTTTATTTGATTAATTTGAATGATGATAATACAAATGAAATAAATATTGATAAATTTGAATGATGATAACAAAAATGTTATACATTATACGTCATATTATTCTTTTATGATATCATGACAATAATTATGACTTATGAGTACTCTATCTCCACGGTCTATTTGGTATCTGAATCTTTGTTTAAAATCCACATCATCATAATCTGTCAGCGGATTAGACCTGTTTCGAAAAAATCGTGTTCTTGGTAGCAATTGTAAAACGTCAATAATAAATAATTCATCATCACTAGATAAAGATGAATCCGACAAATCCATTGATTATTAATTTTAAAAATATACAACGAAAATATTTAATTATTGAGTCTAAACAAATAATTAAATAAACAATTCACAATCAAAATTGTCACCAATAACATTGATAACATTCATATAATTAATCGATCTGTAAGTTACAGAACCAAAATCCGATCTGTAGTTTACAGGTCCAGTAGTCGATAGTTTACAGAGCCGTTACCACTATCGGGCGTTCAAGCAACACCCATTTTTATTTACAGAGCCGTTAGCGGTGAACGGTGCGATAACGGTTCGGTAAGTCACTACAGGACGTTTATGCAATCCACCCTAAAAGATGTAAGAATACTATAAAATCTTGAGGACACTTCTAAATATACTATAACAGGAGCAAATTATATTATAATGATTTTTAATCATAAAATCATTAAATCAATAAATTTATATTTTTATGAAATTTGTTGCAAACGTTTCCCAATCATTTTTACGTGGTTTTTTATAACTATTTTCACTACATAAATTTTTGAATACAAATTGGATTGGTCCTGACTTCATTTTAAATTTTATACCTATAAATATATAATAAAATTATAATTTATACTATGGTTGAACGACTAGATTTTTGTTATTAAGAGATTCACCTTATATTTCACTAATAATTAAATCAATCTTTTAAAATGTAATTGACACAGTTAAATTTGATAATATTAGTTCAGCGAGATATAAATAATATTTTATAACTTAAATGTAACCATTATGTATCAGTATATTACCACTAAATAAAATAACTTAAATATAATTTGAACTTATCATTTAATCTATTTTATACATTAATTATAGAACTTAGAGCTTAGTCATTAGTCATATGTAAGTTTATCTTTATTCTGTGATTTAGATAAATTACCTTTGATGATTAATCAAAGTTTAATAATAATTATATCCTTTGATAAATATGTCCAATTTAAATAAACCTTATTTTAACAGGCATTCAAAATAACAAATAATTTATACAAATCAAAAAATGTATAATAATTTATTGTAAGTTAAAAATAATCTATAAATGTCTATCATAAAATAAAAAAATTACTTTACTTACTTTAATTTTGTTTTATTTAAACACAAATTAAGCAATTAATTGCTGGGAGGAAGACAAATGGCAGGTTTCTATGGGTGGGTAGGATTCGTATTGAATATGTTCATAATTGTTGTGTAGGTATATCCAGGGCTTCACTGTCGACGCAATATTGTCTTTTTGACATTTACCATCTAGAATTCCATGAATTGATAAGCGGTGAAGATTTATACTGCAAATATGAAACAAACTATTATTATGGTACCCATTAATTATTAAGGAAATTCATTAAATTATTTTGTAGGATATTACGGAAAACATAATTTGAATAGAAAGTCTAAAATATTATACTTGAAAATGTAATCAATTAAAATAAGTGTTCGTGCAAAATGCTAAACCAAGATATATTCAACTCAATGCTTATTCCTTAAATTGGGTGTATTAAATACATTTAATATGATAGCAAAATGTTCTATCATTCAAAAATGGGAAACAAAAAATATATTATGAGATGAGAGAAGCGGAACCAATAAATCATTTTTGATGCGATTGCATTTTTTTTTAGTTTTGATATAATGCAATCTAACCTTACACGGGTATAGATGAATAGATTTTTTTTTATTCCTAATGTATAGCCTTAAATACTAATAATTAATAAACGCACAGGCAATTTATTTCGCGTCGTTGGTTTAACGTTGACAAAATATTATGATGTACGTAACGTCGTAACTTCTTAACATACACGTTTAAATGAAATAATACGGACGAACCGATTTATATTATCTACCAGGCTTACTCAATAGTCATAGTTATAACACTGTTCATTTAAATACTATTCGAGTAAGGTTCCGCTGATGACTTATTTTGGTGTAAAAATGACATAAATAATTTGATCGTGTGTATCTGAGGCAGTATACTATAGCAGTAAATTACGCTTGAACAAACAATTAAACCCTTAAGTTGCGGCAGATTTGAATTTTTTTTGTTTCTATGACTAGTGTGATGAACACTGTGTTATATTATATAAATAAATTTTATTGTTATGCATTTCAAAAATGAATAATGTCTACTTTGTTTTTCATAACATAAATATATATATTCATTAATAAGATGTATACTCATAATATGTGTGTGTTAAACTTCTAAAAGTGCAATAATTTGTATTAAATTTACGTCAAAAGCCAACGTTTAAAGATCTTGAAATTATGTATTTTAAATGGCTTTAAATTAAACTAATGCTCAACGTAATATGGCGTGATTCAGTGTTAAATACACGACATGGTCAGGATTAGGTCAATAAAAGTTTTTACTGCTAATTAATATTTTATTACTAAAACGAAAGTAGGCACTAACTGTTATTGAATACAATAATTTTGGGTTTTTAATTGTAATACAAATATTTTTTTGACACATGAATGAATAATAAATATTTAAATATCACATTCATTGTTATTGACATTTTTTTATGGCAAACACAGAAAATAAATTGAGATATATTTTATTGAAAGAGAAAGAATAATATGAAATTCTATCAAACCGAAAAAGTAATACGTACAAATAAATATGAATAATATATATTTCTGATATACGCATGATATTATTCCAACATTATACTAATGTTACGTGTTGATGCTCCTTATGTTATTTATTTTTTAAAAATAATATCATTGGAAAATACTCTGACTTTTTAACAATAACATGTTATTATACTTGTAATTGCAACTATAATACTGTTATTATAATGGCATTATTGCATGAGTGTTATAGTTGTCTTTTGTACTTTCTTTCTTTGTTAACTAAAACTATGGGACAAACATTTACTAATAAGATTTTTAAAAACTGAAATTAGAACTTAAATAAAAACCTACGTTCTGCACTTTCTTGCTGATGTAAGATATTTAAAAAATACTTTCAGTTATCACTATACCTACACTGAAAAAAAATCAATGATCAAAGTTAGTTTTCTATAAATTTTAATAATTTAATAAAAGTAAAAAAAAAAAAAACGTTTTCAATGAATATTATACTTCCATAAAAATTACCTAGGTGTATACATATATAGTTTGTATGTTTTTGAAACAACAAGGCATTAATGATTTCTTCAATTCAATTGCGTACAATCAGTTGTAAAGTTAATTAATTCATTGATTAATAGAACGCCATGATTTTTAAAAATCGTCAACATTTAATACAAAATATTATTATATATCATTGTCGAGAAGAATATATATGGCCCTCGTTCACTGTTTAGTGAAATATTTAGTGACATAGCTATGTAGTAATATTTAATTAAATGCAGATAAGATTGACTGACCGGCTATAATATTATGCTACTTACATAGGGAATAACAATCAAAACTTTGTGTTGTTTAAAAAACCGTTCACTCGTAAAGTTGTATAGCTCGATTCTATGAATCATAATTAATAATTCCTAACCAATTAAATCTTTGTCCGAACCATAATAATTTATGGAAATATTGTAGTATTATACGAGCTATAAGTTTTCTATACATCATATACGTAAAATGTATACTATACATAGTGCCTGTATGTGTAATTTGGTCGTGCGCCTGAGCCGAATACATAACTACAAAATATTCTAACGTGGTGATAATTCATGTGTTAACAAATTAATAATGATCTTAAATATATTTTACTAGTAAAATTAATTCCATTATATATTAGAATGGTTTTACAGATACGTATACACATATAGACATTTCATTTTTGTTAGATATATAAAGTATATGAACAGATTCTTTGATATGTGAATATTTTGTTTCTATTTAAACAATTTCATTTATTCACCGATGTCGAAACCGAATTTGCGATTGGTTAAATGAATAACTGTAGTTACGATTAATTTACCACTAAGTATATCAAGAAAATATTGTTTCAGATGTCTTCTTTATGAGTTTAACTCATGCTATTGTGTGTAATATATTTTAAACTGTTATTAATTATTATAATTTATAATTTTTTTTGAATTTATTCTATATACTATTTCACATCATTATTAATATAGTGCTTCTCGTTGCATTTGATTATTTATATTGTATTTCGAGATGCATACCGATTATTCTTAATTTTTTTAGTATTTTAATGACCCCGGGCCTCCCACGAGTCTCCTCAGTGAGGCCCAGTATTCTAATAAATATAATTTAAATAAAAATAAAATAAAATAAAATAAATTGTTATTTTCGTTTGCCCGTAAAGAAAAAAAAACCGTTTGAGTACCGAGTATATTGTTTTTGGTATAGAATATACAAACGATACAAATTTATGTAGAAAGCGTTGTCGTACGTATTAATATTAATCATTATGAAAAAAAAAACATAAAAAAATACCTACCTGTGGCAAAACTGTAGAAGTCAGATTATCTTCAATTTCTTCAGTATTTGGTTTCACGTTCATGTAGTGCCCTTGTGAAAAATGTCTGGGCCGTGACATTAATGTTTCATAGCCCGGTCGTTTTTTACCAGTTTCGTTAGAAGTAACCGTGGTGATCGGAACAACGGGAAATGTCTCATTTTCATTGTCTCCATTTTGATAGTCTTTTGATTTTTCATGGCGCACAAGTTTTTTTAATTCTTTGAATCTATCTTTTGTCGCAAAACGCATAGATATCATAGGTATTTTGGTTATGGGATAACCCAAACGGAATAAATTTGCTTTTCTTGTTAATTGATTGCCTAAAATCGCCCTCGTGGTTAAACGAGCGATTTTTTCAAAGGGTCTGAGTTGTCTGTAGATATATCTGCAAATTAATAACAGATGCATACGTAACAATATCATACCATTGATTTATTATTATTTATGACTAATCGTAAATAATTTAAATAATTGTTAATAATTATTAATCACAATAATATCCTCTTTTATTTGGTTACTGTATAAAGAATATTGGTATTATAAATATTATTTACATATTTTTAATCAATTTGTCAGTTTTATTTATGATTGTTTGTCAATAAATTGTATTATAATCAGTGATTATTAATCACGTTTACAATAAAAAATAAATTCACCGTCGGTTTAATTATAAATATCGTGTCAAATATGAGAATGACACGGTGGAAACTGGAAAGTATTTCAATTCCAATATAAATTAAAAATATATAAAACAAAATGAACGAGAGACAAATGAAATATATTATTAGTAACAATGATATTGTGATTGTTTTTGGAAGCCATGAACGTCTGACATTTGGAATACATAATACGTTTCGAATATAATATAACTATTCAATATTTTATAATCCCACCCATCGTCTTTTAATACACAGTTGGAAATCTATACAAAGTGAACATTAGCCAGGAACACTGCATAAAAGTCCTATTGTATCACTATGATGATATACATATAAGTATGATATTCTTGTTAAAAATATCATGTTTATTAACTATTAAGTGTTCAAATGACTGGTAACTGCGAGATATTACATAAACTAGACGTTTATTAAATATTTTGTATTTTCTAAAAGTAGTTTCGAGAGATGGTAAATACCTACCGACACCAAACACCGTAGTATAATATCAATTCAAAGACACAGTTGAACTTTATTCAGCGAAACTTCTACACTTACAAACACAATGGCAGGAATCTCTACACAATCGCCGTTTTTCAATAGATTCAAGTACTTTACAACTAAACAGTTGTATGTCAGAAGATAACTCATTAGTTTACGTTTCACTCTCTCAACACCTCCGCACGGCAAACAAATTGATATTCTTTACGAGTGTTTGTTGCAAGGAAGTTTTGTAACAATATGATTATAATAAACGGTTCAAAGTTTAGCATGGAGCCATGGATAATCGGTAGATTGCTACATCCAGGCGTGCTTTTGTCAGATGCTGTAATATTCTTATTATTTCAAATTTTTATAAATGAAATCGCTACTGAGAAAATCTCGGTGGGCCGCTAAAAGTTTGGGCTGGTTGTATCAGGGTGTGGATAAAAATAAATTCATGTTTAAAATACGATAGCCATTAAGCTATCTATAAGTTCGTAAAAATTGTAGGTGTAAATTACACCAAATTTTGGTCCGGTGAACATGTAAATGGGCCGCTTATAAGTGAAAATATAGATGGGTTGATACATACCAATCCGGCCCTGTTGATTTTTAACGCATTAACATACAATTTATTTCGATATTTTTTTAAAAAATATTAAGAATATATTTTTAGAAATATGCAATTAAAATTATTTAGTTTGAAATGTACAGTGAATTTTTAATATTTTTAATTTAGTTTTCGATAATTTTAATGAAGTGAATCGTGTTGGTAGTCGATTGGAGTTTAGTCTTAATTTGTTTTGGTCATTTTTAGATTATGTTTTTAATTATACTCGAGTACCTATTTTTAACGGTTTGAAGAAATTGTTTGTTTTGATGAATTCATTGATCATTAATAGCTCACATGAATAACGTCATGAATTTGTAAACGAAACCAGAAAGTGGTGGTTGTTTGGTAGTATATTTATTTTAGACTTGTTTGATTTTATTTCATTGCTATACTTCTTTACCCCTGATCAAATATTTAAAACCGTAATCAAAACGGTATACGTATAGCATTATAGAAAACAAAGGAATTGCCTGCGCAATAAATCTGTGAACATTTTCAGTTAGGTGATGACAATGACACTTAACGTTCCATTAAATGATATAGTTTTTATCTTTTAATGTATTCTTGTTGGAGCTTACTAGATAATAGGTATTATATAGCTTTTGTTTTAATGTTACATTGATAAATGATTAACCGGGGACTGGATATTTTCACCTCTGATACTGAGAGTTGTAGAAAATCTCACGGGGTAGATTTTTGATTATCGATGATGCTGATTTGCAATGATCTGAGATCTCACACAAATCGAGTTATCCCCACACCGTAATTATGATTTCTCGAAACAGTCACCTCTATCTACTGGTATCTATGTATATCTGGAATTTTTAATATCAGGTACTGTTTCATTTATTATGTAAGAATTGTCATTATTTATTTTATAACAATTTTAAATTGAAATTAACTTGAATTGCGATGTGCTTTTAATAATCATAACTAGTGCATAAAAATAAAACAAATTATAAATTATACTTGAACTAAATACTTCTGATTGTTAAAATGGCAACGTATTTTATCTGATATATAAAAAATAATTAAATTGTATTTTATTTTGTTAGTATAGAACTAACAATATTACTATTACCATATATCTATTTATATTGGTATATTATGTTTATGTATGATAGAAGTAATAAATTCTTGTACAACGGGTCTTGTGTATGGAACAAATATTTGTAGTTTAATATGGTATTAATAATTAAGTATCTATACGGATTATCTTTAATAGTATAACGGTATAATAATATTCTAATATTTTAAATTTTGGAAATTGAACATCATTGCCAAAATCCATTATCAAGTACGTTTCAGTATCCTCTACGTTTTTTTTTTTTTTATTATTGTTTTCAATCCCGTACAATTGTTATGAAATAATATACATTTTATGTTTGTTATTTTTAGAAATACAAATTAATTAAACAAATAATAATATTATAGGTACCTGTCTGGTATTTCTCGCTCGAACATCATTGATTTTTGCCTGTTTATATATCTCGGTTTAATATAATCCTCCCATGCACTAAATGCAAATGGATCAAAAGCCATCGGTATACTATTAGCTGATTGCGTCATTTGATTCTGCCGTTGCGAAGTGCGCCACATTAGACGCAATTCGAGACAGCTAGGTTCATCCATATAGTTATCTGGTTGAGGAATAATTTTTACGTCTTCAACAATATCAGGTGCAATTTTTGTTTCCGGTTTCCGACGATCAATGACTGTGACCTTGGGTCCATACATTTTGACCCTGGGATGAGTCGTACAATCCGAATACTTATTAAGTATTAAAATTAATGAGATGTACAATACGACGCTGATTTTCATCAGGTCCATCTAGGAAAAACACAAAACAAACATATATGTTATACATTTCTATAAAATTAATATAGAATTGTCGATACTACAAAAATTCAACAAAATTAAAACATTTTATATTTTTATAACCATCTCAGTAAAATCCAATAATTTGGTGGAAAATTATTAAAAATTTCTTGTAAGTATAACTCGATAGGTATATAATTCTAAATAATTTATTGTTAACATTAAAACAGTAAACAACAATTATATTTTTTAATAGTAATAACTAATAGAAATCGGCAAGGTACCAAAAATAAAATATAAAATATAAATAATGGTGTGTTAAAATAAATTATTTCAAAGATTTATAATAATACGTATTGTTCGATTTTTGTTTAAAAAAAAGTGAAGCTTGTCAAATGCAACAGGTTCACCAAAAACGTATTTCCCAACAATACCTCATAATGTGACTATTTAATCTTGTTTGACGTATTGATTAAGTTCAGTTTTTATTAGAAATTCTACACTTTTTTATAAATTGAAATGAAAAATGTAATGACATTCATTACATTGAAATGTATGTATTGTTTTTAAATTGAACGATTTAAGTAAAAATAAAATTCAATTAAATATCATATTTTTAATTTATACTTTTTTTTCAATTTAACCTCAACATTTAAACTAACTGTTTGATATTAAATCGTTGAAATATATTTCAACAGAATAAAAGAAAGTGTAGAATACTTTGAAGATAAAACATAAAATAGATGGACTAGAATAAAACTAATTTATTGACGTAGAGACATAAGCGTTTAAGTACAACTGATAATATAAGGGTTGTAACTTGTAAGTTATGAGAATAAAATGTCATACTTGAGGATCAGAAATGACGAAAATTTATAAAAATTTATCATTGATAAATTATACAACGCTATATGAAACTTTTAAATTTTAAAAATATACGGTTTTGATAGACTTAAATATATATTTACATAAGTTATGAATCCTAAGTTACCTTCCAATTTTATTGCAAACACTCACAAGTTAATTCTATATTCCGTGTCTAACACAGAGTGGTTTGCTGGTTTCAGAATATATGTGTATATAGTATGATAATAATATTATTTAAAATAGGGTAATTTATATAAGGTCAGAACCTACTCTTCAGTCATAATTTCAACGTGTTAACAGTGGTCTGCATGAAATTCGCCTAATTTCATTGGTGGTATAATATGTGATTTGTAATCACTAACTGAACCATTTCCATTTTCTGTATGATCGATAAAAAAATATTTTCTAATCTCCGTTCATCTCAGATAAAAAATATGTCAGCTTTAAAAAAAAAAAATTGCCAAAAAACCACCTCCAGTTACCCCTAAAATTTGCTTTCCGAATTCAACTTTATTATTTGTATCAAATGAAACAAAATAAAAATGGACAAAAACAAAATATTTGAATGAGTTTAAATCGAGTTTCAAAAGAAAAAAACTTTTAAAGTTAAAAATCCACTGAAATAAAACAATGCTTAATTGAGTTACAATGCATTTTTTTTTTTTTAATAACCTCAAATATGTTTAAAACATTCCAGCAAATTTTACTTTTAAATACGTTTAAAATACGAATATAGCATACAGACGTAAAATACCTATGAATATATATTTTAACTATGTGGTGGACTTTCTTTGCATGTATGGTACAGTCACGTATAGGCGTAGTAGGGCACTGTCGATTGACGGTAGTTTACACTTAATTAAAATAGTTTAAAATAATTTATTTTTTCATACATTTTTAGAGTTACAGTCTCATCCCCCGTTCATTACATTTTACAACATTTGTTTGTGGCAAAGTTGTGTTTGAAATGATTAAAATAACTATTATGTTACTTAATTATTCTACTTCTTCATACCAAATTATGGTCTAGTAAATTTAAAAGAACCAAGGATGTAAGGTACTCAATTTTCATTTTCTAAACAAATTATTACCATTCAAAATTGATTGAAAAGGAAATTGTTTAAGATTCTTCCATTAAATTTAATGTACAGGGTAATTAAAATAAGCGTTTGTGTATCAAATAAGTTATTGGTAATATAATCCAATAGGTACCTAAATTTATTTATAGATTTTTTGAGAATGATAACATGGATAATTCCTAATATCGTGATTTCATGATGAGTATTTAACGTTAACGATTGAAATAAATATGGTTTTGGAAAAAAAACCTACAATATGTGTTTTTATTCATAATTAAAGTTTTTTTCACTCTTAATATGAATTATGAATAGTATTAGTAGTATTTTAAATTTTAGCGCAATATTTGTGATGTATATTGATGAAGTACATTAAATATTATATTTTTACATATTTTTTTAACACATTTAAAAACTATTTTTATTTTTATTACTCGTGGATATTCATTTTTAAATTAAATATTTTTATCTCTATTTTTATTTTTAAATTGTGAAGCAGCCTATACTTTTTTAACTTCCATTACTTTTTATTTCAATTTTCCTCAATGATTAGTTGAACAGCATTTTAATATTAAGTAAGCCGTTTGAATATACGATTTTTAAAAAATATATAATTACCTACAGACAAAATTATTATATTCGCTTCATTTCTGGATCATATCCAACATTCTGACGCAAGTATATTACGATTTTTTTTAATAACTTTTATATCGCCAATGAAATGTTGAACTGTTGATTAAATATATGTTTATTTTTCATTCTAGATAAACGAAAATTATTATTTTTCAATGTTGGTTTTTGCTTATTTTTTCGGACAAAAACTGTTAAAATAAAGCTAGTGCAGTATATGATTTAAAATAAAAGGATAGGTGTATTAAAGTTTCTCAATTTTTATTTGAAACAGTATAATACCTAATAAGTTCTTTAACCATTATTGTGATCCGACAAAATTGTTTTAAGGAAACAATAAAGAAAAATATATAGATATAAAATAAAAATTTAGTGACTTTTGGCGTATTATTTATGAATACTGCCTTGACTTTCCAGTGGATACATGTATTAAATAAATACATATTTATATCGGCATTATTATAACACAAAGTTTTCGTTTATTTATAAAATATGACAAATTATAAAATACAAATAGAAAATAACAAGTTAATGTCCAAGCAAGAAAATTACCAACGTTGGTAAAATTACTTTTTTGTGGACAACGCTTATGTTATAAAAGAGTAAAACATTAATGTGGGTAATATGCTGGAAAGTCTTCGTAGTTCGTTAGAACATTCATGTGCTATAATTTACTTTATTAATTTAATAAGTAGAAAATAAATATAAGAATGTTATTTAGTAATTGTTACCAAACATTAACATCATTTTGAATTTTGAATTCATAATCAAAATCAGTATTTGATATACCCATTCAAGACCAACACTTCATAAATGCAATACGTTTTTTTTAAAGTATAATTATCATATAATTAATATATAGTAATTAACATATAATAGAAATCAGGGTAAGTTGATACGGTTAGAAATAATAATAAATAATTAGTTAAGGATTTCAAAATTCTAATTGATTATTTAAATAACTTTATTGATTTATGATATTTTACCTAGGGGTGTTCACATGGCAGACGGTTTAACAAGATACGTATATCATTGATTTTATAATATACAGACAGGGTTTCAACAATAGAAGGTGAATAAATTAGATAGTGGTTCTATTGTTGAAAACCTGTAATATCAAGTTGAATGAAAACAATGACAGGGACCTCTAGTGGCACCATTCACGTAGTTGTTACCAATTCCAACAATGTATATACATATCTGTGGATGATTCGGTAATTGGTAATTTGCAAAATTTCTAGGCATTATAAAATGCCAAAAATCATTAGAAATTATACATCATACAGGTTTTGCCTAGATATTATGTATAATGCCAAACGTGGAGAACCTAGTCAATATGATAAAATAAACAAAATTGGGTATGATGAATGACTAGAAGTTCTAAAGCAGCTATAGCCAGAAGTCAGTTTACAGTATGCCAGAAGATACTATTATAAATTTACGAAGTTTCAACAGACACAGAAGTGACGTTACGAACAGTCGCAAAGAAGCTGGCCAAACATTTTTAAAATATATTTGTTTGACTAAATGTCAAAATTAAATGTGTATTAGCTTTAAAAATGTTGTGTACTTTAATTTTTACAACATGATGTAATAAATAGCTAGATAGTAAAATGTATAAAAATATAATAATAGATCTAAATTAAATTTTGGCCTAGGTATTTCATAAAATACCTGAATTATTCATATTGCCGGTAACATATCTATTAAATTTTTTTTAACTTATAAAATTGAAGATGATTATAATATTTAGACAAATATATTATGTACAACAAAAGATTTTTAACTGATTATATAGGTATATATAAAAGTAATAATTATATATAATTGTGTATTATAAAATAAATAATGGCATTATTTATCAAAAAATATTTTTAAAGACAAAGATTAACAAACAAAAATTACCTTGGATTGCTAGGATGAGGATGAGAATTGTTTTATTTTTACAACCGTGGTAAGACGACAAATAATACCAATATTACCATAATATAATATAATACAATTATTATGACACATGCAATCCAAAAGTTCATTCATTTTAACATTTTAATATTTTTTAACGAGTGTTATGACGATCTAAAATTGACAGTGATAATACTGATATGACTATTAGTAGGAGTTTGTTAGTACTTAAGTGAATTAAAAAATACACATGACAAGTATTTTTTATTTCTGAATATTTCAACAATTAATTTTTCCTGCTTCAAGTTATGTTGTTACGTTATAATAACTGCAAAATACATGTAAAGATAGTCTTATAATTTTATCTCTGACTGAATTAGATAGTATTTTAATATTATGCAGTTTTATTAACATTCGAAAGTTTTGATTGTAAAACTTTTTATTATATTAGTACAATAACCTATTGATTTTTTTATAAGCCACTAAGATGAAATTATAGTAATAACCATGATATTGATAAAGAATAAGCAACTACTACGTATAAGTGTTAGATTCATGTAGGATTTTCATGATATATTTTTCTTAAAAAAACAATACGGTAAATTATTAAATTTCTTTTTTCTCTCTTTCTGTCTCTTATTCTTTTTATTTGTATGTTTATATATCTATTTTTAGTTTTTAAACTTTTTGAATATAATTAAAAATGATAGGTTTAACAAGCATTTAAGAAAAATACATTTTCAGTAATAAATAAATTGTCTTCCTGAAGTTTACTTCAGGAAAAGAGCAATTACTTAACGGTGAACGTTATAGAGTTAGGAAATTAATAAAATCAGGTGGACGTATTAAAATTGGAAGACTTGACATGTAATAAAATGTAAAAATAAAAACTGATCGTTGCTCGGAAAAATTCAGATTAAAATAAATATTTTAATGAATAATAAAATAGTTTGAAAAAGTAATCTTGATGATTTATAGATATCACACAAATGTCAGCATATTTTTGGTTGAATACTTCAATAATTATGATAAGAACAAGTTCTTACAACTAGAACGCGTATTTTATTTGAAAATAATAAAATAAGTTTACTAATAAGTTAAATTTTGGACCATGAAAATAAATTACTCATCCACATAATTCATCATTAGGGCTTGGAACTTTTTGGTTTTACTTATATGTAGTAAATGTTTATCTAAGACACCTAGTGAGTTACTAGTGTTACTACAAATTGGTTTTAAGATAAAAGATTGTTAATTATTTTATTTCAGATTTTATTTAGCACATATTATTTGCATACTCAAGAAATTGTTATTTGATAAAACAAATAAAGGTTTTTAATCAGGCTCAGTGAACAAATGTTTACAGGTGTTAACTTTTGAATAAGCAAATATTTCTTATTACCACTAAATAGTCTACATACATTTACGTGCAAAATCTAGAAATTTTATTTTAAACGCTTGCGTACATTTAGTTAAGCGAATAATTCTAAATCCGACAAATCTTGTCAACCAACTTTGAATTTTATTCTCAAGTGTTAAGTTGCGTGTCGGAAAAACCAAAACACAATTAGAATTTATCTTGATTTCTAGTCGCTAGTCAACATAATTTAAAGGTTTAAATTAAAAAATCTGAAAAACAGAGTATAATCAAAAGCCCTACGGTCAGAATTAGAATTGTTAATCCACTAAGTACAAATGCCATTAGTGCGCAACACGTGATGAATTAAATTTAACTTCTTTCTGTACTAACTACAAAGTATATATATTCAATCGAGTAAACATGGTTTTCATACCAAAAAATTCTATTCTGTTTACGAGTGCTGTGGCCTTATGGTTTATGGAGTCGAACATTACTAAACCTCAACTTTAAGAACAATAAAATATTTTTGATCTTACTAAAACAATCTCTCAATTATACACAGCTTACGATTTTAATTCTTTTCCGTTCGTTACTGAAATACATTATCACAATTTACTTCAGATTTAATGTTCGTTAAATTTGATTAATTCCTTTTCAAGAATAATAAACGTTCTTTTATTGATTGAAATAAATTCGTTAAATTACTTTTTAAAAGTAAAATTATTACAAATAAAAATTAATTAATGGAATACAAAATAATTAATATTTTCTATATTAAATCTAAATCTAAAAGTATGCATCTACTATGCTATTCGTTTTATTACTATTTTTTATTTTTACCAAATCGTGCCAAATGTTTTAATATATTAACAATTTGTATAAAATAAATCAAATATATTTTACAAGGTACACTGAGTACTAAAATTATAAGAATCAATATATTAAAATATATAAAGATTCACACATTTCAAAACTTACTCATATATTTATTTGAGCAAACTAAATTTTAATAAATTGTTAATCAGTATGAAAAATTTGTAAGAATCACACGAATTAATGTTTACGGCCTTACTGGTTGAAGTTAGTAATTAGTGATTATATTTAATGTAAATGAATTATACTTATTATTTTTTTTAAAAAAATAAATATTTCATTTTGTGTGGGTTTTAAAAGTAACGAAAATTGTAATCAGTATTGCATCATCAAAATGTTTACCAAGTATCAACCATTAGACTGCAAACTGAGTAGTAACCTAAATTCTAATGCATACTATAATTGTATATAACTAATGATCATTATTACCTATCTCATTTTTTGTGTACATTTATACAAGGTAAGATTATAGCTGTGATTTTGACTATGTATTCAAACTTTGCCTACAACTTTATTTTCATTTTATATGCATAATCTATTGGAAATGTATAGATTTTGCATAATTGACATTTTTAAACATTGATTCTTATGCGGTAAAATTACGGAACCAACGATAATCCTTCTCATGATCCTCAATAAATGTTATAAACACATAATATACGACAAGCGATACATAGAAGTCCTATGTCAACGTTCCAAGAATGTTGAGTACATTTTTGTATATCCAAGCGTAATAACAAAAACAAATTTAATCATTTCAAGGACCAAAATGTGATTAAATGTTTTTTTTTTATTGAAAATAATATATCTGACAATACACAGCATAGATACACTGCAACATGGCTATGTATACACAGTTCCTGGTACTGATATTTTTATCAAAATACTATTAACGTTGTTTACATGTAATAAATTAGTGCAGTTAAATTATGTGTTTTATAGCTCGTAAATTATTGTCTGTGATGAATAAAACCAGAGGTGCACATGTTTCTATGCGGAATTATTAGTTAAATTTTAATTACGCAGAGCAACGGAGTTACTCGGATGAATTTTTTTTTTTTTTAACATCGGTAAAACTACCACAGAAACGTATGAACCGTTAAGAAAAGTATAGCGGAGACAATAGCATCGTTTATATTATAGCGGTTGTAGAACGTGTTTTTGGCCATTAGAGCGTAAGACATTCGCTAACAAAGTTCGGCCAGGAACTCACGATAGCTAAATAACAATGTTCAAATATTCATTGTTTTTATAATTTTCACTACACAAATATGAATTACCGTGAATATAAAAATATGAATTCATCCCCCGAGGGATGTGAACCGGCCATTTTATTTAGTTTTATATAGTGGTCTTTAAAATTTTTCCTTGTCCATACTACAATGTAAGTTATCCTTCTATACACACTCGGGCCAATACTGTGACACGGGTTCGGCGTTGTTTCATCACTCACCACAAGCTGACTTTTTTATTTATTTTTCCAGTTTGAAAATATTTTAAATGAAGCTGAAGGGATGTTTTGCTGTTGTTCAGGGCATCCAAGAAGACGTGACATGACCTCTAAAATCGATTACGAAGTAGGAGTTTCTGAAAAACATCTAGTCGTTACAGAGACATTGTCTGTGGGTCATAGATCAAGAAACAAAATTATGTAAAACAGTACAGTTATAAAGATCATTTGTTTTGATTTTCCTACTTTTTTTTTTACTCTTTTCAGTCCAGGAACTCAATATCCGGACTGCGTGTAGAATATAGAATATTGTATAGAGTTTTGTATACAATCATTTCATTTCCGCGGAATAAAGATAAACTAATCATAAATAATTTGTAACTCAGTATATCGTATTTAATTTTTAAGTGATGAAATTGTCTAGTAAAAACCAATAGTAATCACTAATAAGCTACTGTGTACTGTATCACCTATAAGTACCTACAACCCTTTTTAAAAATGATCAAACTAAAATATAGCAATAAGTATTAAAATGATATCAATGATAATAGGGTATATTGTTTTTAAAAAGGCCATTGTTGAATTTAAAAAAAATTAACATTTAATGTGGGAGGTGAATGAGAAATGAAAAGTTAAAGTCGAAAATTACTTTTTCAACCGATTAATATTCATTTTAATTTGTCCGAACTTTCCTTAGATAAAAATGAATAAAAATATATACTTAAGGTATTTTTTTTATTTAATTTAAAGTGTATTGACGGTATCAATATTAAAACTTAAGTTTTAAAACATGCATTGTAATATTATCTAGGTATATTGTGATATTAATTCGACGGAGACACATTGATCGTTATTTTACCATAACATTTAAGTATATTAATATTATAGTATTATAGTATTGTCTTAAAATGCTGTCTCAAGATATAAAAAAAATAAATAATTATGCAACTTGCAATATACTTTGACAGTCTAGTGTTTATATATAACATTGTAACAAATTCATTATCCTTTCGAACATTTTGTTAAAACGTTGTCTATATCATTAAGAGTTTGTTCCGTTTAACGATATTAAAATCTCCAAGTGACATATTAAATTATGTATTTTAATGGCATCTTATAAGAGTAAAACTCTATTGTTAAATAATCATTTGTTTGGAAGTTCTAGTGATATCGAGGTAAACATAATAATAAATATAACTGTGTTCACAATTAAATACCTACTCAAATTTCACAATAACAAACGGGTAGAACAACATTAATACGTAGTATGAATATTTGTAATAAAATATTTATATCACGTAAGTAACAATATAAACGCTAGTTTTTTTTTTCATTGCTACTTTTACACGATCAATCTGTTATAAAACATAATAAAAACCATTGATCTTGGAATTAGGACAAAATTATTCCATCTAGCAAAGGAACATTGACATATAATAATAATATTATTCACATATAATACATAGATGATATTACCTACGCAGTTGATTATTGTTTTTTTTTTTTTTTTTTGAATTTTGAATTTTATGCAGAGTAATAACTAAAAACATATATTTTTGTCGATTTTCAGAAACGTATTAGCGATGCAATACAAGACTTAATTTATTTAATCTAGTGGGTAACTTCATTTTAGAAAATGATGTAATTTATTAAACGCAAACATTACATCGCAAAATTTGTATTTTTATTTGTTCTTAATATGTTTTTGTCTCTTAAGCTTTAATTTAATTGGTATGAGGTTTATTGATTAATACGTGATACAGTAAATTTAAAATTAGTAAATATTACCTACATTAGATGATTAATGCTATAATATTATATATTGATAAATATTTAATGGAACTCATAGGCGTGCGCACGGGGGCAGCAGAGGCAGCATATGCTGCCCCTGGAATTTCTTTGGGGCTACCGGGGCCGACAAATATTAAATAATAGGCCTCGGTAAAATTATATTTCCACAAATTATTATTATTATTGTTATTATTATTGATAAAGTATATATAAATATTTTATGATTATAGAATTTACCAGTATAAATCTAATAAACCTGTCTACTATAAAAAGAAATAGCTATAATTTGTAATCGTAAATATTATTATCATTTATGGTCAACGAATTTAAAAATAAACTGGGTATAATGTTTTAATATTAAAAATGTTTGTTATAAGATCTGTCACATATTGTGGTTGTGATAAGAGTTTTTCTAAACTTACCATTGTAAAAAGCAAACTTGGATCTACCACGACACAGTATCTATTGTTTCTATTTGTCAAACAAGAATTAATTTCTTCTGTAAATATTGATAGTGTAATTGATGAATTTAAAAATTTAATTTCTGTAGAGCATAGATTAGTATTATAATTTATAAGTTTGTAAAAAAAAGTTTATGAATATTAATAAGAATTCCCAATAACCAATTGTTATTACTTTAATTATTATGATTTTTAAAATATTTATTTTTATTGTTATTAATGTTTGTTTATTTTATCATATTATAAATAATAAATATTAACTATAGGCTTGTGGAGAAATACATCTGTAGTGACTTAGTACCTTATGGCTTATTATAGAATTTTTTATTCAAAAAAGACAAATAAGCAATACAATTTTAATTTTGATACCCAATATTAAAAAAGTAAGACTATGGGCAGGTTTTAATGTTGAATTTAAAGAATGGGCCGAATTAATCTCTTGCTGCCCCTGAAACCGGAAGCTGCGCACGCAGCTATGATGACACTATTGCTGTCATAAGAAATTAATTTATTCGCGTAAATAACTACAAGATTAGGAATAAATATTTACGTGCGTATAGTTTTGATTATACATTAGGATAGATAATTCGCACCTTCCCATATGTGTATTGTATAGATACAAATTTATTCGCTGAAAGTAGATATTTACTTGTTTAAAAATGAATTATACAGCAATGGTAATTTAATATACATTCCTAAAATGCACTAGGTAATAAAGTTGAGTGAAAATTCATTTAAAATAGTGTTTAAACTACGTATATATACGTATATTTCGAAAATCAGTCAGTCAACAATATTATTGTATGGAGCACTAGTTTTGTTTCATAAATTCATACTGCGTTCATAAATTTTCGGATATAGCACAGTTTATTTTATCCAAACGGGGTGGTATTTAATAAAAAACATAGGTATAATAGTAATTTATTATTTTTATTGATTTTGAGCTCCTTTTCGTAAATTATTTTAACAAATAACAATAGATCCTCAACTAAAAACTAGTTATAGCGGTTCCAGGAATTGTTATCAATCTCTTCCGAATTTTGGGAATGTTTAAAAAATTATTATGTAAAAAGTACGTACATATGCCTGAACTCGAATATAATATTTATATAAATGCTTTCAAGCTTTTTTAAAGTACAAAAAAAAAAAATACGGGTTTTGATAATAAAAACGATAAGTACCCTCTCAGAGAATCTGAGATACGCACTTAATTTATCCGTAAAATGAAAAATCTTGTTTGATTAACCATTAATTGAATGAGAATGAAACTACTTTGAAATATTTTAGAAAATATTAAAAATGATCGGATTTATGATTTTTGTTTTTTCGTATCATTACATAAAGTTTGAAAAATCACATATTTCGAAATTTCAAATGTAATGATTTACTATTGCTTGTAAATTTATAACAGCAAATAAAACAAAACTGTCTTGAGATAAAGTGACTCAATAATAGAAAATCCATTATTTTTTATTGAACTCTTATTCCCATTTAGAACTATTCAGTACTATTTTTTCTCGTACCGTTTAAAGATTATATTATTGAATAATATGGACTAATATGAACAATTATACTAACTTGAAAAATGTCTTGATAATAATTATAAAATGATTAACGGTGATTTAATTAGTAAATTATGTTCACTGATTTCAAAAAATAACTCAAATTATAAGTGTTTAGATATTATTATTTTTTTAAATAATAATTTTAACAACTTTTAAATAAATACCAAATGAGTAAACATGTAAAATATAGGATCCACGTTGATGGTATTACTGAAATAAATATCATTATTATAAGATTTACAAATTGCATAATATATGAAAAAAAATTATAATATGTATTCTAGTTTCAAACACATATACATAAGCAATAAAACTATTTTTTAATCAGCTCACCGGACAGAAAAATTATTTATTTACAATCATTTTTCGAAAATAATAGCTCAGAAATCCAAAGAGCCAATTACATAATAACGCTTTCAAAAATCATGATGATGTAGGTTTCTCGGTAATCACCAACCTAGAAAATAACATTTTCTGACTATCAGCCTATACTTGTGTTTACAACAGAAACTTTAATAGGCTATGTACGAAGCACTTTTTCTATTACATCTTATAACTCGAACAACATCATCATCAGCGATCCTTTGAGCGCCATTAAATTAATTTCTAACCAATACCCAAAAAACTAATTAGTTTAACACTTACAAAAACTGATATCTGGAATTAATAAACTGAAATCACTCATGTAGGTGCCTCCCTACGATAGTATACCCTAAAACGATAAAACAGACTCAATAGTCAATGAAACTCTTCTCAGTCTGCCATCATAATTAATTAATTTACATAATCTGATAACTTAAGGTTATCCAAAACAAAATTAAGGAAAATTGGCAAGATACTATTAGAATCTAAAACTAAGCATTGAAAAACGGAAATACCCTTATGATAATATATGAATAAGAGAAGAAGTAATTATTACTCGAAGTAGAATTGGATACACCCATCCAACTCACGCACACTTAATCAGTAAATATCCTACATGTGACATATTATAAGAAGAAACATATCAATAATTGATCAGATCATTGAACATATCAACTGTCCGAAATACATATAGATTATATTTATATATAATACATATAAGCCTGTCTAATTTTCAACAGCTGAATATAACTACAACAAACTCTGAATGGAAAAAACTCTATAGCAGCCTGCTTTTTTTACTAAATAAACTTTAGTAAACATTATTTTAATTTTTATATTAGTGTTATAATATCACTTTATTCAGTGAACACATACTTATTGCTTAAAACGAGAATCCGAAAAAAAAAAACAATGACCGCAAAATATGGACTGAAAACGTGCGTATGACTAAACTGACTCCATCAAAATATTTATAAAATAACAATAAATGTTAAAAAAAATTGGACATATCCAAATATTTTAAGAACCTTTGTTATTTTTAACGGACCTCTATTATTCAATATCTATACATATCCGTCATATTATATTAGGTATAATAATATGATGAATAAACACATGACTTTTTATTTAAATCCACTATATCATTTTTTCTTCATTTTTCAAACAAATAAAAATATAATATAAGCGACCCATACAAATTTAAAATAAAAATATTTATGTATGTTGAAATTTACTCTTAAAGGTTTTTTAAAGTTGCTTTTAATTCGAAACAATTATAAAATACATATTTAATAGTAGATTATAATAATAGTAAAGTAATAACTATAAGTTTTATTTAATATACGATTTTTTCTGGTCCACTTAAAAAAATTAAATATTATTTCATCATCAACCCTTTCAAATAACATAATTAGTTTAAAATATATTTAAAATAAAAATTAACATTAAACCGATCCTTTCATAATTTATCTAAATGGCAAAATATTAAATTGCTTTTATTTCAAACCACATAGCATTCTAGTTGAATAAAGACTATATTCCATATTACGAATAGGTACCTACATATAATTATAAATTCATTAATTTTTCTGAATAAAATAATTAGAAAATAGTTATGGTAATTAAATTGAGATATAGAGGTTAGATTTAACTGAAATGTTGATTATTTAATGATGATTTTATTATATTTAAAATATTTTCTTTCATTACTTAAATGGTACTTAAAGGTACAACTTGAATATCCTTTAATTTTTATATTAATTTATTTAACGTTCATCAAAAATACTAGATATTTATACCTTACTTTTTTTAACGATAGTATCCAATTAGTCTTACTATAAGTTTTGTTAATCATTGATTAATGGAAGAAATTTTATAGAGTTAACAATATTTTTATTTATAATATAAAAGATGAAATATATATGAAATATATTTAAGATGAAAATAAAACAAAGCATTCTTAATATATAATAGAAAAATCAATAAAACCATAACAATAAATTAAATATTTTAACTTATTTATTTTATAATTTTATTTATTATTAATTTACTTTCACCTAATAATAGATATTTTTTTTTAGATTCTGAACGGAGTGATGGAATCTATTGATTTTACAATGATGTGTGTTTTTTTTTTTTTTTTTTTAGTCTTACGACAACTTTTTTTTCAGTAAAAATGCTTCGATTTGCTTATAAAGCAACTTTTCTGAAAGGAAAGTGAATGTAGATGGTACTTGGGCAAGTCAAAAATACAACTTTTTTAATAATTTTTGCAAAAATCGAAAAAAACGTTAAAAAAATTACAAAAAAACGGGAAATTTTACGCAAAATCACATTTTTACAAACTACATTTTTTTAAAATGCTTTAACTCAAAAACGAAAAATTGCAATATCATGAAATTTTCACCAAATCTTTATATTGGTGCTCTCTATACATGGATAAGTTTTCAAAGTATTTTGACATATTTTGACTTATTTATAGCCAATTTAAATTTTCGAATTTTTGTAAATTTTTTTTTTTAAATATCTATAAAATTTTTTTGGCTGTCCAAAAACTCTTGAAAATGAATTAAAGGATTAAATATAAGTAATACTAATTGTAACTAAAAAATATAGGAGATGGTTTTACTCAAATTTTTTTTATAAGCCCATAAAGTTCAAATTTGTATAAAATATGTTAAAATCGCGATAATTTGCAAGTTATTTTGTAGTTGAAAATTCATAAAATTTTTTCTGTTTATACTTATGATTCAAAATTTTAACACTAGATTGTCCATAAGCTTACCTTCAAAATTATATAAAAAAAATTCTACCAGACTTAAGGGGAAAAATTTTATGACTGTTTTAAATTTAAATTTTTACGAAATTGCATTATAATTAAATTTAAATATAAAATACTATATTATTATATACACATTTTAGACAAACATATTAACTCCGTTCAGAATCGTTATTCGTATACAATGATATCTAATAGATATTATCTATCATTGCATTCAAATTTAACAAATCCATTGTAATAATGACCTATCTTATAAACGAGGTACATTCCACCCCCAACTGTACAGCAAAGCGAGGTCCACCCGTTTTTTTTATTATTGAATTTATTTCTAATATTGACAATTCCAACCAACTCATAATGTACCACATGTTTTTAGATTAAGAACCGATCAGCCATGGTTCGTGGACTCATACATGATCTACTTATGTAAAATTAATCATCTCCTACTTATTTATATTATGGTGTGATTCTGATTATCAAACATATTCTAACAAGATATCTAATATACTACAATTAAAAAGGTAAAATATTGGCCACCTCACCAATTTCTCTGTATATTACTAAGAATTATGGGCTCGAAAACCATGGTTAAATATTTACTACCCAAATGACCATAATATTATTTATGATATTTCAATTATTACCAGTTGCGTTCAAAATATGTTTTGTATGTTTTAAATATTTTTATGCTATCATCTACTTTGCAGTCAAAATTTACTTTTAAAAAAGAAGTTTACTTAACCAAGAAAATAAGTATTATTTTCATTAATTCTCTCTTTATCAGTTAACCATAAGATACATATATATGTTTATAATGTAAATTTGTTCTAAATTGTTTCGACTTTTTTTGATAGTTGTAAGCTCCGAAAGTTGCATATGAAATGTTCCAACATAGACAACATAGATGTCAGTCTTTGTGTTATTTTCATTATATTAATTTAAACAGAGGTATATATTATATAGTACAATAGCGTGTTTCGATGAAAACTATTTTATTCACAGGATCACTTTCAATTATCAACGCTGAGTACTTAGTGGGCGTTTAAGAACAATTTATGGAGATGACAATGCTTCGTAATACATTTGGTAAAGGTTATTTGAAAATTAATTTGTTGGTATGTGTAATAAAATATGGGACTTCATATAATAGCGTTTTGCTAACACTAAGAAACAATCGTTTTGTGTGTATCCCGTACTCAGAAAATTCATGAATTATAGCTCGATGAATACAATTTATGAACAGGTATAATGTTTGTTATACAGTTTCATCGATTACACTTTGAGCCATTCTGATATTTTTAAATAGTGTTTCCTATGAGAAAGTATTACCTAAATATTTAGTAATATATATAGTTATATCTGCTTGTCATCAACATTTCACACAATAACTGATCTCTATGTCTGTGTTGCATTTGAATATCATACCACATTTTATGCATTGAACGTAATATCCGGTTGAATATATAGTAAATAAACGTACAATAAATAATATAGGCTTAACTGTTTTATCCGATATTATGATTGAATGACTTATCATATTTTAAGTTAGTTTCTGATCAATTATTTTATTGAATAAATAGCCCCTATAATAGACATTTACAAGTGTTTATTCCATCAATTATCTGTAACAATTCAGTATGATAACACTTTATGTTTTACTTGAAGAATGCAAAAAAATTAAGCCAAAAACTAGTTTGATTATGACAACCACTTTAATTCTCTTAATTTGAATCATTGTTATTATTATTTTTTATACATATATAAATAGAATATGAGAGTATTAGATAAGTATACAAAAGTAAATTCAAGAAATTACTTTAAACATAAAGTCAGTCATTTCGTGGTTATTTTATTTATTGACGCACAATATTTTCAATGTGCCACAAATATCGTTCAAAAATAATTTAGTAGTTCTATATCGAAGATATATTAGAGTAGGTATGTATTGAAGTATAACTGAATATATCGAAGAAGGCATATCATCAAACGTCATTTGTAATTTAAAAACATACACGTCATATTGTATTGATATTTTCAATATTTTTCTATAATAATCTCTGTATCAAACATTTTGATCACCCCAATAACTATTCCTTGATATTATACGTATAATTTATTTTATAAAATCAAGTGGTTAATTTATTTCATCAAACATTTAATTGGTTTATTTAGTAATGAGTTGTGGTAATATTTATTTGAAATAAACGATATTGTCTATATTATCTTATATAATTTAAAAAGCATTTAACATCGTATATTAAAATAAAATATATGGAGGGGATGTTATTAAACTTCAGAGCTGTCAGATAATTGCAACAGATCTACGTAACACTAACTGTTTTATTTATTTTTAATCTAAATAAATAACTACATGTAATCTTTAAATTTCTAATTAACTGAAGTTTGTGTGACTTGACACTAAAATAGATTAATCCTATTGTCTAGAAAAATGTGTTAACTATATAAAATTTTTATAACAAAATTATATTTTGGAAATAACAGGTATATGTTGATATAGGACAGGGGTCGCCAACCTTTTTAAACAAGTGAGCTATATTCGAAATTTTAAGTCCCTGGTGATCGACATCCTTGATAATTGATAACTTAGGTCTTAAAAAATTTGTTTGATGAGCAAAAAAAAAAAAGGTCTTAGCTCCAAAGAATAATAATTTATTATTTCTTCATAATAATAATGATTTATACATTATCCGATTGGATTATTTATTATACGATCGACCAATAATGGTAAAATTAATTTTTATAACGATCGACCTATATGCCTAGAAAGATCGCAAGTCGATTACGATCTACTGGTTGGCGACTCTGATATAGGACATAGGACATAGGTATAGATATGATATTATGATACAATTTAAAAAAACTGCTAGAGTAATGTATTTAGCCTTAGTCCTTAATGAAAAAGGTTGGAAATAGGTCGTTGTTTTTTATGTATGACTGTAATTCAGATTATTTTGGACCAATCTGAGCAGTGTCAATATTAGTGAAACTGCGTTAGAACAATTTAACAATTATACAATAAAAAACATTTTAATAATATAAATTAGATTTTATTTTAATCAAATTATTTCAAGTTACGCATAGATTGTTGACTATTTATAGAAATCAGTACCTAATATAATAAATTTAAAATTTGATTTTCAAATTTTACCTTCCAATACGTATAATTTACGTTTATATGATAATATAATTGTCAAAAATATTATGTATTTTATAATTTCTATAAGTGTATCTTAGTTTAAAAATAACCCTTCTATATAGAAAAACATGTTATAGATGACAAATGTAATTTAATCATTTGAATACATACGTATTATTAACATAGAACAAAGAAGAATATTTCTTTATTTAATAAAACAAAATTGAGGAAAAAATGAAAAATCATGAAAAAATAGCCAAGATGAAAATTTACTTTTGAGAAGAAAAAAATAATACTAGCCGTCGGTTTTCATAACAATGGATAATGGATATATTATCCTTTTTTATACATAAGAAAATAAGTTATGAAACAAAGGAATGTTTTTTAGTTCAAGTTGTGGTGTTTTTTTTAGTTTCCTGTCAACTTTTCTTATCGCTAACTGCTTCGAATTTATAAAAGATTTATATATATATTTGAGAATTTTGAGTGGCCATAAACTACTGATAACGCAAATAAAAA
>JAIPRK010001388.1:0-12500 GCA_025469195.1 Chaitophorus viminalis | reverse complement strand
TTCCCGCATTCTAAAAAGTCTATCCATGGGTATCCGTACTTTTTTGAAGCAATTACCAAAATCGGGGTGCTTCTAAAAATGGAGATTTTACCTACTTCAATTGACCTGTCTATCGACCACAGTTTAAAAATAAAGAAATTTATATTTAAAATTTTAATTCCTGAATAACGGAAACCATTCAATTTTTATAGATGTTGCACCTAAGTTATAATAGTTGTTATAACCAAACCTACTAAACATTTTGAAAAGATTTTTTTGTGAGCAATATAAAATCATGTAAATCGATCTCTATATCAATGCCTTTTTTAAAATATACACGAAATCGGGTCAAAATTGCATTTGTTAATAATATGATATTATTATAATAAAATCATAAGTATTTATTATTACTGGATACCACTACGCAACTATGGATTGTCAATCAGCAGACATTTTAATTTGAAATAAGTACATACCAAAATTTATTAATATTCATGTTATAATAATATTTTTATAAAAGTTAATACGTCTATAGAAACTTGGAAAAAAAAAACTATAGAAATTAGGTATGTTTTTTATTTCATAAAATTTCGTATTTTATTACAGTTGATCAATTAATAACATGTAGCAGTTACAATTTTTTTAAGTTACAAATTAACATTTTTATTAAATAATATGATATATTATAGGTAATAAAAACAGTAATAACTAATAAGTTTAAACTTAAATATGTATTTAAAATTAATAATTTCTTTAATAATAATAGATAAAAATAGATAACATATTTTAATTAATTCACAACTTTGTTAATTTTTTTATTTAAGAAGCATTTTAAAATTACAAATTCTAATTAAAAAATAAATGCAAATTGAAAGTATATATGTAAATTAGTTAATTATTTCAACCTAAGCTTACTGTAATGAAATTTAATAGCGGAGGAAGTATAAGAATAGTAATAAACGAATTAGGGCTTTATTGTAAATTATAAATAAAAAACACATCAGGTTTTTATAATTTAATAACTAAACTATTCCAGATTTAAATTATGTAAGCGTGTATAAAAAACTTAGTCCATGTCAAAACCTTTATGTTCAATATCTTATTTAAATTTTTAAAAAAATAGAACCCTATAGTACAGTTGATTTTGCAGTAGATAATTATGTAAGTTTTAAAATATTTTAATTCTCTTTACCTGATTATTTCATAATTAATAAAATAAATTGCAGGTAAAAATTGTTAGAAGTTATATTTTATAGTAAAAGATAGTATTCTTTTGGGCAATTTCAAATTATTTTTTTCATTTTTCAAAATAATATAGTTTAATAACTTATAAATTGTGTAATGTTTGTATTCAATGTTGTTTCTTTCTATTTAAAAATAAAAATAATATGTATAACACGATAGAAATAATTATGGTTGTTTGGGAAATAATATTAGGTATACAATACAATTTCTACGTCATTCATGTATAATACTTATACAGCTATTATAAAACTTTAAAATCAATACTACAAAATTCATAAAATATTTCTTTAGTATATTTCCTTATTCTAATACTTCAGTACTAATACCTGCTTTTCTTCTCATAAATTGTATGCTATGTGCCTATGTAGATAATATTATTTATTCGACGTTTTATAAATATTTGTTAAAAAATAAAATATTAACTCTATGTAGATAGTTTAACAATAAAGATTGATAATAAGTGTATAGTTCACATTTTTATTTGGATTTTAGAACTATTATTCTGTGCATGAATGAAAACATGGTTTACAATCCATCTCGATATTTTTAAATGAAAATCTTATTATTATCAATCCGCAATATTTAAGTTATGAAAATAAAAAGAATATCCCATAACCATTATTTTTTGTATCATTTCAATCGAGGAGCTTGAGAATAAATTATACTTAAGCCATTATTAGCTATTTACGTGTTACAAACTACGATCAAATCATCCCAAAATAATTTATATCTTAGGAATCAAAATAATAATAATTTCAAAATTATTCCAACTGATACAATAAGTAATTAATTATTTTAAAAATTAATTAATACATAAAATATACATTGCATTTTTTTAATTAATACAATTTTAAACTCATGTAGGTACCATTAATTCAATATTTAAGCAGTAAATATTTAATGTAGTAAGTTTTTAGTCTGTTGATTTATTCATAAAGAGAGGAGTAGAGACTTAACATTTTTATGGGTTAATTATATTAATATTTACTTAATTTAATTGTTTAAAATTCTAAATACCCTGAATCCTGATCTATATAAGACTCATTGTATTGTTTTAAATATTTTAAAATAAATTATAATACAATAAAACCTCTGAATACCGGACACTCTCGGTCGCCTTAATTTTGTCCGTTATTTAGAGGTGTCCACTATTCAGAGGGGGAAAATAACTTGCAGAAATTAATAACTATATACAACATTAGTTATATATGTAATATGTATAATAATGATATATGTATATTATTTTTATTATTTTATTACAAATATTTATTATACATATTATGTATTATTTAAAGTTATGATATTATTATCTATGTAAAAATTAATGAAAATGTAAACAATAATTAACATTTATTGAAAAAAATCAGTTACCTTAGCTTGTTTAAGACCCTTATGCATAGTCATTTCATGTATCAAAGCATTTTCTAATTTGACTGCGTTGGAGAACAGTGAAGTGTTCTGTATATCGATAGAAGAAATGTATTTGCGCACATCCTTTACTGCTGTCAGTACCTCCCATAGACTTCCTATTTGTGAAGTTGAATCCTTTTCTTGATCTTGGGTCTCGTCTTTTTCTTCATCACTTTCTACTTCATTTGGTTTGGACATATTCGTATTATTGTTTATATCGGTGTCGTAAGTCTCTACACAATGGTCTAGTGATATGTATTCATTCTCAGTAATGTTATTGTCAATTAGCTTAATGAGATTACCAAGTTCGTCAGTTGGTATAAGTTTGTCATCAACATCAGTAACATTGATACCACGGTGCCTAAAGCCGGACCGCAAAAAACGTTTCTTCACTGTCTCAGGTTGAACGTTTTTCGTAGCTGAAGACGTAGTTAGATAGATATTTATTGAGGCATTCTACGATTATTCAACATTTACGATAAAAATCGTCAAAATCAAAAATTAAATTGCCATAAAAGTGTCCGTTATTTAGTGTCCGGTATTTAGAGGTTTTCCTATATAAAAGTGGTGAAAATGTCCCCGTTCCCATAAAAACGTCCGCTATACCATCTCATAAATATTTTTTCGAACTTATTTTTAAAACATCTTATAACCACTTTTATTGGCCGATGTCTATACAGAATCATATTCCTAATGGATTAATAAGTTTTAAACCTTACAATTTGATTGATTATCTTGTATTTATGTATATTTTATTATTATTTTATGGATAGTTAATCTTTATATTACTAAATACCTATTGAAAGCTTTTTTTTTTTTTTATAACGAAAAATCTTTTAAAAATCTTTTTATGTATATCATAATATCTAAAACTATTTTGTGTTCACATTCACAACATTATGATTTAATATACATCAACGTCAACATAATAAATTTGTTAAATATAAATACAAATATGATTTTTATTCATTCTTCTATAATATTATTATTATTATTATTACCAATATTTATATGCAACTGTTTACTATAAATTTATATTATTTAATTATTTCGCCGGAATGTTATAAACTGATTATGCATTAATAAATTGATAGTAGTTTAGTGTAGTTTATGTAAATTTATCAATCTAATACCTAAGACTCTTAAGATATGAAAACAATATTTAATTTTTACATTAAATTAATTTATATTTACATACAAAACGGTTAATTTTTTTTACAACATTATTTTCTGTTTATAGGTAAAAATAAAAAATGTTAAAAAAAAACAATTTTGTACATTAGCATACGTGTACCTACTTATAATAAATTAGTGGTGTTCTCATAGGGTACATATATACCGTATGCTCTCAATTTTATTTTGAAAATTCACGGGTATACTGCGTATACTTTTAAGTAGTTCGTGAAGAAATATAAAATATAATAAAACAATTTGATTTAACAATGGTTTAAATAAATTTTATATTGGGCATTTATTTTTTACATCAGACGATAAGTTCATTACTATTTACATTTTTTTTTTAATATTTACACTCATATATTTACATATCTATATTTATACCCTTCATCATCATTGTATTAATTATAAAAATTGCTATATTGAGATACCCGTTGGCGTATTACTAATTAGTAATTACTATACTCTATTAGTTTACTCTCGACAAAATGTATGGGAACATCACTATGGCTATAATATATACCTATGCATATGATAACTATAGTAAATAAAGTTAAGGTATAGTAAACTAGCTTCCAGTAGATTTATGACGGTTACATCTTAATTGATAATCGTTAGACTAAGTATATATTATATATATCTTACAAATAATAATTTAAAAAAAAAATATATTAAAAATCAGTTAAAAATATTATATGTCTCGCATATTATTGGTTTTATACAATTATTAAAATAAAATTTCCAAACTCCATTCATTTTTAATATTTATGTATTTGATAGTATGCTATCTTTCGATTAGGAGATAATATATGCACGTATAACCGTATATGCATATGAGAGTTGGATTCAATTAAAATAGGACATCTAAAATAATATTTATTTTAGTAACATCATCAGAACTTAGGGCATATTGTACATATTCTGCATTATTTTATATAATATAAGCCATTTGAACACAAACGATAGGTATGCAGTCAGTTAAATCCATGTGTAATTAATTTGTTCGTCAGTGGTATTGTTTTCGTTGACTATGAAGTGTTTGATCAGTGGAGAAGTTTTATAAATTAAACATTATGTCGTTTTGTTGATAGAGGATGGTTGTTGTGGATTCATGACAAACATATTTGCTGAATTCTAAAATAGTTTTCATCTTCAAAGATAGAAACTTTATTTTGAGATAAATCGGTTTTATATCAAATGAATCCGTTATTACGACTAAAAAAACTTAGTAATAAAATATATGTTTGGAATTCCAAGCAAAATAAATAGAACATTTTAGTATTTATAAAGTTTATTTCTATCATCTTAATTATATTTACTCATATTCGTTATAACTTATAACATTTTAAAATAGTGCATTTCAATGGATCAAATATTTAATATCTTAAAATGTTTGAATACCGTGATGATCAGTTAAATATTTTTCTATAAAAAGCTGAATCATAATGAAATAACAATAAAAAATATGAATTATTTATTATTTTAATAATTTCCTATTACTAGGTAAGTAGGTGTAGTTGGTATTAATATCATTATTTAGTTGAGGCAATTTCACAATGAAAAATTTCTAATTTTAACTTTTCGATATTTTATTCCTATCCTGCAATTTAATTCATGTGATGTTTTTTTTACATGGTTGTTCATTCGCCTCACTGCATTTTTCAGTTCTCTTAGTAATTTTGGAGTGTGTGGTTGACATGCTGTCAGTTAATAAAATATTTCAAGTCGGTATTAAACGTGTGGAAGTTGTTTTTAATAAAACTTCTCACTGACTAAAATGCCCGTACAAAAATGTAAGATCACGAATGTTACGCACGAGGGCTGTTAACACATTTAATGCGTCATTATATGTACATTAAAATAAAATATACCCGTAAGCAATTTTTTTTCTGAACGACTAGATCTTATATTTGCTTTGATATTAACATTTTTCAGTTCCATAAAAGAGACATTACATAATTCTATACAAATTGGTTCTAATATACAATTGTTCTCTATACAGTATATCTGTTATATTTCTCCGTATTTAAGTGTAGGCTTAAAACTATTTGATTCTGTTTATCATTTATTTCAGTAACAATATTACTATGAACTCGAATATATCATTATATAATTATTATATTCATTGATTTCTATATATACTTTCATTTGTTCAATATTATATTCAATGATGATTGGATAACATCATTTTCAATTAATTGTATACGACTTCATATTATAAGCATATATTGTTGAAATTCCTTCAAATAATTTATTGAAAACATGATGTTATGATTAATAATCATCAATAGTTTATCTATTAATATCTATGAACAATTTATATAGGTATATATTTCCAAATATCTTGGAGCACTGACCATTGTGACACTTATATTAATAATCTTAATTATTGTATATTTTATAATCTAGGATGAGGCAGAATTGTATGGTTGAAGGGAATTTCGATAATAATAATTAATTGGTTTAAAAAACCGTATTGTTTATCCATAGTGTAAAAATTATCTATAAAATAAAAGCAGGATATATTATGTGGGTTAAAAAGTATCATATTATAATGTGTTTTCATCCTCTTGTTTATTGATTCTGTTTTACTTATAATTTGCATCTATATTGTTTGTCAAATTTAATTTGATTTAATATTTTGGTGAAATATTTTGGTCGATATTTTTATTTTTTATTTGGTATTGAATTTTTTTTATGATTTGGTACACTTACAGCACGCAACGATATAATAATAAGTGCCCACGCTGTCAACTCTAGCGTTATGTTTTGTGAAGTTACAGCGTAATATAGTGTGTTCTTCAAGATACCTAATAATCGACTCTTATTATTAAATGAAACACGAGTGGGTCAGCTATTTAGTAAGCCATGTTATAGTACATATTATATATTTTTCAATATAAGACTAAATTTCAGTTAATAAAGGACTTTAAGGACTCATTACATAAACCCAGATATACTTAACGCTCGATACACTTTAATAATTAGACTAGCTACATTATTAAATTTAAAATTAACAAGGTTATATATATATATAAGGTCATATATAAAGTTATATGCTATAAGGGTTATTTTTTATTTATAAATGTTATTTGAACTTAATAATGTATAATATTATAATCCGTCGAGTTGAACTATTATTATTAACAATTAAAATATTAATTACTTAGTTACTTTCATTTTTACTCAGAATCGTTTTTTTAGATTGAGATTATTCAATATTGTTCCCAAACTTATGGAAATAATAATATGACAACAAGTCCAACCTATAATCATTATGATCAGTTCAAAGTTAAATTTATATGCTAGGTACTACTTATAAATACGCACACTACTATAGTCCTGGTCCAGTAGAATTACGAAGGATAACCCCTCGGAATCATATATCAGTATAGTAAACCCAATTATCATATCTTACCATACGGACTTTCACACACAATATTGCTTGTCGATAATTTTATATATTATAACATTTTTTTTATTTAAAGAACTTAAAATAGAATAATATCTGTCGGTGTCAAGATAAAATAAAATAAGTGCAATAGAAAATGGAATTGATATATATGGTAATTTATAAAATAAATAACTCGCCATTCACTCGTCATTGTATATATATATATACATGTACTAAAAGTAAACAGTGTGTATGCTAAAAATGTGTTTGATGATTTATAGAAAGTTTTTATTTTGTATGTATCTTTGGTTTCATTTGTGCGTCAGCCGAAGCAAACTTATAGACCTACATCAGCTATGCACATAAATCACTGGATATTAACATTTTTTTTATTCTTTCAATCATTATCTTCTACGAACACACCTAAATAATATTACTAAAACTACTTTGCATTAATATGCACTATACATATTAGGTTACTACGGCACACATTATCTACCACTTATTCTTACGTACCAAGATTAATTAATTTTATAACTCAAAAATTAGAAATGAGTAACCGATTTTATATTATTTTAAATTTGTTTTAATCGATAAGAGCTTTTGTTAATGTATTATGTTCCGTACGATAAAAATAGCATTATGGGTTTAAGAGATAGCCATGTATTTTATCTACATATATCCATATAAATTAAGTATACTTCCTAAAAATATTTATAAAATTTATCTAATGAATTACGGAATAACACTGATGTTCTTACATCATGGTTTAGTTTGTCTTTATTTATTCAAATAATATTTTCTAATTCTAATGTACCTATAATATCTTGCAATTAATACATATTGTGTTGTTGTGTAGTGCATAAATATGCATATGACAAGTGTTACGTCATTATACGTTTGTATTTATATTTACACCATTGTATGAATAAAATATTAATTGTAACACTGTAAAGACGTACACATTAGTGCAGTTTGATGGATTTATTTTTTAATTATTTTTTGAAAAATATAGCAGCATTATCTCACATTCATCTCAGCCTGGCGCTGTTTTCCTATACATTTTATTGTTTCTGTTACGAGTAAAAATATTGTGGCTAAGGATGTAATAGATGGTACTGATAATAGTACAAGGACCAAGGCCATTATTTTCCGGGATTAGGTCTTTTAGCCTCAGAAATGAAATGATATTGGACATTTAGACTCCGTGTAAGTTACAGATATATGCATAACAAACAATGGATTACATCTACGTAAGTTATATAATTATTCTCACACTTACGGCCCGGATTTGTCTAAAGTCGATACAGCGTTGAATGTCGCGGGTGATTTTAATACAAACTCGCCCCAATAATGAAACAACGTACATGACAGGTGGTAGTCGTCATGAATGAGACTTAAGGTCTGCCCACCAGAAGCGTTTTCGTTTTCCCACTTTCGACCGGCTCGTACAGTCGTACGCTTATTAATAATATTATACACTTTACGGCCAGACATATTTTCTCGAGCTTTTATGTACATACTATACGAGTGTTTATAAACCAGCAAAGAAATGTATCCACAGTAAAAATAATAATTATTGTCTTTAAAATAAATACATAAAAAAATATATATATATATATTAATTGTACATTTATGTATTTAACTAAAACCAACATGTGTTATATTATATTGACACTATTATTGAGGAATGATCCCATTCCTCGCGGTTCGAAATTATTATATTATATTTTCTTGTTATTAATTGTCATAACAGTATTTATTTCAATATATTTATATATAAAAACCGATAGTTGTACGATACAGTATACATACAGTTGCAGGTATGCACGAATAAACTAAACAGTCTAAGAATACGGTAATCATTTTATACACTTTGTACAAATTATGAAAATTGTAATGTAAATTTATTAGTTCAGCAGTAATAACATGATAATCATTTAAACATAATATTATTATTTATCACAAAATTAATATATTCAAATATAAGTCATGGTTTTAAAAATGCTTTGTCATGATTTTCAGCTAAAAATTATGAACCATAGAAAACTATTTTCTTCACGGCTTAATTGTATTTGAGATACTAGGGAAAAAGTATAATATTTAAATTATGAATTACCTACGAGAGAATCACGAATATAATAGTCAATTAATAATGATTTATCCGTCAAACTTACTTGGAAAAAGTATAACTAGAAAATATTATTTTACATAAAACTTGAAAAAAATTTCAGTTTCATTTAAAATAATTTAATGCTTATAATATTTAAATATTGTTCAATGCTTTACAGTAAAACTTCCAATAATAAAAAAAGAGACAAAAAAATGCACTTAGTTTTTATATACAGTTGAAAAAACATGTACCTATTATAGGATTATTTGTTTGTATTTGAGATAAATATAATCACCAAAATGAAAAAATATAAGAATACCTATATCAATAGAATACATCACAATGGTTACCTATAATTTATAAATTATAATAATAATTGGAAATAAAATACATTGTTTTGTAGGCAGGAATAAAAAGTCAGCTAAACATGCTCAATGATAATGTAGTACTTTATAATCACCAGAACTATGCGTGATTGACCGCAATGTGTAATAGTAGGTACTTATTGCGAGCAAGTTAATTAATATTAAAAGAATTTGACATTTTTATAAATCATTCGATGAAAAAATCAGTCTAATTTATTGCCACCATCAAAAATATAGCGTTAAACATTTTTTTTTCAAGTTGAAATTTTTATACCTAGGTTTTAAATGGTTCCGTTCATAATTTACAGCCAATATGTGATTTTGACATCTGAATAGCCCCTTTTGTTAAACTAGGAGCTTTGGCGTTGCTGACCTTTCCTATTAATCCTATCACCATAGTAACTGTTCGTTCTATGGTTGGTTTGTTCACATGCAACGTTTACCTTCTGAATTATTGATAATGATTAGGAATTTGATTTATTTTACAATATTTATTCCATTCGACTACTTATCAATTGAACATAATATCAAGATTGATTGCAGTAGAAGGAAAATAATTAAGTATTGTAACTACAGTGCAATATAGTTAACATAATATATTATTATAATTTACGTGATTCGTGTTATAAAATATGTAATTGGAAAACAGAATAACTATTTACCAATATCGATAATATATAAATCATGACACTAGTATATCATGGATATACCTTCAATCTTGTTTATAAGAGAAATATAAAACTATGAAAAAAAGGAAAATTGCGTATCATTGAGACATTGACTTTACAGAATTACCATTAAGATAAAAATGTATTACGCAATATTTTCTTACGGGACAATACAGAATAATTTATTGATATTTATACTCGGTGAGATAATATTATAGATTTTACCATAACCTTATGAAATATTGATTTTTAGGTACCACTTACAAGTCAGTTGAACATGGTTCTACAAAATTTTATTATTTACGATACTTGGAAAGTATAATATTAGAATATTAATATTTATAGTTTTCTGCGTTATTTAAGCTTATAAATCTTGAATACAAAACATTTTAGCCAGGGATGAGTAAGGTAATACCTATAGTAAGTATTAACAATATGAACTATACGGAAAATGATATAGGTAAGTAATTATGTTTTTTACTATTCGGTTAAAAAAACCACCTATATATTTCGTCCTACTTAACTTTTAATAAATGTATTTATTTCTACTTCACTTATTTTCATCACATTATTTATCTGAAACATACGATATCAAAAATATGACTTCTTCAATAATTCGGCTAAAATTATTTCACATTAAAAATGTATGACATTTTTATTATTCATGACTTCATTAGTCATTAATTCTTTATACTGTCTTAATACTGGGTATCGTTATTTAGAACTCATAGAGAAAATAAACCAATGATTCACATAATTTTATTACAAAAAAACAATTAGATTGTATTAGATTGAGGTACCTACTACAATTGACTTTAGAACACACGTTTTGACAATACTATTGTACAAATTGGTAGTGCCCACGTGAACTCAGTCACTTATAGATATCATTGTAATAATTTTGAAATACCAATAAAAAAAATTGGCTGTCCGAAAAATCTTGAAAATTTAATACAAAATTTATTATAAATTATACTTATTGCAACTAAAAAATAATTGGAAATTGTTTCACTAAAATGTTTTTATAAGCCTCTAAAATTCAAATTTGTATACAATATTTTAAAATCGATTTTTAAAGACCCATCTTTTACAGTTGTAATAATATTAAAAATGAGACACCTCCATTATTTACAGTTAATTTTTCAGACTCAATTACTTTTTTTATTTTTATATCATAAATTAATATCAATAGGTTGCTACAAATTTCAAAACTTATCGGGTGGGGTTTCAAAGAACAACTGAACAAATTAAATTATTATTTTAATAACTTTACGATATTATTCAGTATCCCTGGATTTTATCATTATTTATATTAATATAATTATGTTCATTACGACATTACATAAGGCGTTTATTTAAGCATTTTAATGAAAAACAATAATTCTTAGTTTTGAATTTCTGAAGACTTATAACATATAATATTGGTTGAGAAATGTATCATGCGAAAATTAAAATATTTCAACTAAAATTAATAATAGTTATAGAAAAACGCACAAGCAATGCTATTATGATTTTAGCGAGTTTAATATTGAAATATGTAAAAAAAGACTTAATCATTCCAATTTACCATCTGCGTTGAAGTTTATCAAGTCATAAATAAAAATAAAGTTTTTCACTTTAAACATCATTTAAAAATGAACAAATATAAATATGATTAACTTTAAAACAAAAATATTACATAATTTAACACTATATTTTCTGTGTACATCAAACAAGTTTTGTTGTTTTAATAATACGGCTAACCTGAAATGTTTATTAAAATTGATAATAATAATATTATGTTGACTTATTGTTCCAACAAATATTATAATAGAATTCATTTATTAAAACGATACAAATCCGATTTAGTTTTCTGCTGAATAAACAAATTTATTTCAGTAGAAAAATTTAATAATTTACAATAGGTATAGTAACTAAAAAATTCATAAAAGTTAAAAATTGTATATAAATACTTTTTATTGAACGTCTCAACTTTTTGTATTTAACTGGAATTGTTTAATTTACAGTAAAATTTCTAGAGATGTGTTGTATACTCCTATACTTAATTTTATTAGTATTTTAGTTTGTGGTAACACTGCATTATTATTATTATTAAAAAATAAAAGCATGACCAGTGTAATTGAAAAATAAAAGTAATACTTTTTTTTATA